>CAKALU010066260.1:97118-111878 GCA_916700995.1 Hozukius guyotensis
GAGGCCTTACTGCTACTAAAACAACACTCCAAGTGTCCAAACAATGTTTGTTTGGCAATGATTTCAATATTTTAGTTACAAAATCAACGCACCAGAAATTGTAGTTTTACTTTATAATATTTTTGTTTTAATATTGAATGTACATACTTGACTTTAATTTATTTTTTGTTATCTTATTTACATTGTTATTGATCTTATTTGTTATTATCTACTTGATCGTATTTCATTATTATAATAAAACGATTCCATTCGGAATCAAAATTATACAATTTTAGTTGTTTTTTTATTGATTGTATACTGTGCACAATGGTAGAATGTGATGATGCAAAGGTTAAATGTCACTTACAAAGGCTCCACTGTGTGCACATAGCCTCCTGTAATGGATATCAGTAGTACTTTAGAGCCAGATTCCCTCTCAAGAGGTAGAAAACCCATTTGGCACACTCCAAGTGGCCAAATGGAGAGTCCGCCTGGTCCTATCCTTACTAAAACCTTTGTAGAATCTATGTGCTTTGTGTTATTTATATCTACTTTGGCAGAGTTGTAGTCAAGGAGTTGCTGAATGAACTCAGTGGCATCTCTGTGCATGACATCATTGCTGTAATGGTGTTATCCACTGTCTAATCTAGAAAACATTTTAGGCGAGGATAAAAATGTAAATGTTTCCTTTGGTTCATCCCAATTTACTCAGACATAGTAACAGTCACAATGTTACTGACACTGGGGATGAATTCTCTGAGGTCTCACCTATCCATAGAGACCAAGATCATGCATATAGACCAGGTAGTTGTGGAGCTATTCCTGATTTATTTTGGGTATGTCTGTCTAGGCGAACCGCACCTTCCAGCACCCTAGGGCTTAAGAGGTTAAAAAGAGCATATCCAGGCAGCTGCCCATGCTGGGCCTAGTGTGGTGGTGTTCTGGTGCTGGAGGGACCAAAAGAGAGCCAGAATTAGCTCCAGTTAGCACCATTCAGGCCAGCTTCATGCTACCGTCTGCCTCCAGTGTTCCAGTCTGATTCTGACAGATCATCCCTCAACGGGCAACCAGAGATCCATATCTAGGCCACCGTTTGGCAGAGACGTTTCTGACTAAATGAGCTTCTGTCAGTATTTCCAACAATATTCTCAACTTACTGCTGGAGGTGTGTTCAAATGCCATTATTCAGACGGAAAAGAAGCGTATATAAATGAAGCACGGTCATGCTTCTGGTGCCACCTCAAGCGCAGAGATGCAGAACTTTTATACAGTGATGTGAAATAGGAGAGTGTCGGAGTGTCCAGAGTTTGACTCAAGGACACGTTGGCAAGACAGACGCTGCAGTCTGCTGCACTAACTGAATTCGTGACCTTTCAGTCGGGCGGCGGCCATTCTTTGGCTGCAGAGTTTCAGGGGACAGAGTGGACTTTAACAGCTCTGAGGGGACGAACTGCCAGGGAACTGATAACATTTAGATTCGTCAGGAAAGAGACACAAAGACAGACAGAAAGACGGACGGAGGAGAGAATTCACTTCACCCTGTTGTGTTTCGCTCCACCTTTCCCTTTCCTCCGTCCTCATTTCTCTTCTCTGCATCACAGTTCAATACAATTCAAGAAGCTTCGAGAGCAATTTACCAAAAAACCTCTAACAATGATGAAAACATGCAATCTTGTAATTATCCTGTGGGGGCCACTGCCAGTTTAGTGCTGAATGCCTCTTTTATAACCCTCTGAGAGCCACAATAGACCCGTTTCTGTCTGTTTTTAGGGGGGTACAGTGGGTCTTTAGGGGGAGATAGCAAGTCAACAGTAGATGTCACATAGAAGTGGTGTACATCATCTGAAAGCTGGGAACCTGAAGATTAATTTGAGATGCAGCTCAGCACTGTGTGTCAAGTTGTTCTAGTCATTAATCAGAAATAAACATGAATTAATTAATTAATTAATTAAAATGAATTGTAAAAGTGTATAAGGGTTTTGAACATTATGATAGAAGTATATGATGGTCATCCCCATGCTCTATTATGTCTCATAGGTTGTTGCAGCAATTTTTGGGGTTGATACCATTTGTGACACAGATTTGGTGCTAAATTTAACCATTTTTTACCACTGGAGAATTGATAGAAAAATTATCAATAATCCCTCCAAAATACCACATTTAGACACCAAGACCTTAAGGAACACCATAGAAAAAGCCATGCTGTGATTTGGGATCAAAAACTTTTAACATTTTGGAGATTTCTGTAAGAATTGCATTTTTCAGCGATAGATGGCGAGCGCTTCTGTTATGCAAACTGCTCAGAAACCCCCTTATTGTCAATCTAGCTAGGAAAGCCATCCATCCTCTGCATGCTCTAGGTCTCTAGTTTGTGGTTGTAAAGTTTCAGTTTTCAGGCTGTGATTATCCTAGAGGTCACCACAGGTCATTTTATACAGTGAGGTTTCATAGTACAATGAAATGGTACAACGAAATGGTTACTATGGGGACTAACATCATCACACATGAATACAGTTGGACTCATTGGATCCATGAGAGTCTCAGCTTTACAGTGATACCCAATTTATGTAATTCAAGACTGTTTAGGGACCCCAGTATGCAGGAATATTCAAACACACCATTTTAGAATAGGTGAAAATAACACATTTATACTGCATTCAAAAAACTGCATGTGATTATCATAAAGTGGGCATGTCTGTAAAGGGGAGACTTGTGGGTACCCATAGAACCCATTTACATTCACATATCTGGAGGTCAGATGTCAAGGACATTATTTAACCTCCTTCCTGACACGGTAGCAGGACATGGTTGGTACCAATGTTTTTTTAGTTCTATATGATGTCTGTATCTTCACTCTAGCCCTAAACCTGAACCTACTAGAGCCTCTGAAAGACCGTAAAGTCAGTCAGGATCTCGGGTCTCAGAGGGTTAAAAACCTTCATTCAACCAAATGTGACACTTGAATGTTTAACTTTTGCCCAAAATCAGTCCCCAAGTATCCCCTCTGACCGATCGGAAACAAACCAACAGGTTAGACAAAGTTATCTGTACGGTTTGAATTGTGAATATCTTTGTCAGACTGGACTCTTGACTGGCGCCCCGGACCACAAACATGCATAGAAACTAGTTTACATAGAAAATAGTCGCTGTAGAGTATTTCGACATGGCTGCAGCTCAGGAATCTGCTGATTGTGGCTGTCATGATGCATCACAAACCCATCATCAGGTCTGAGTCGCACCACTTATTACTGATGATTTTCCAAATCACTGCATCGGTTCTCAGCCTGATATTCGTCCTTCTGACAGCCACTGCTTTTTAGTTTATATTCATTTCTGTGTCGTGAAAATCACCTTTTATTTTCACGTGTCACTGGCAATTTTCTAAACTCTGTTTGCTGGTGTGTTCAAGGTCAGTTTGACATTTGAGCGCTCATTGTCAGCTGCTGAAAAAGCCCTGACGAGCTGCACTGAAACAAACGCAAACAAAACGTGCAACGCTGTCGTCGATGACAGAGGACGAAGCGAAGGTTGCAGACTTTTGTATCCCAGATGTCAGAGTGTCTTTGAACGCAGCGCAGAAACACTGAGGTACTTATAGCATCTTTGTGAGGCGTTTTTTGGTTAGTAGAATTGCTTTGAGGTCGCAGCCAACCAAGTTGGGTCAGAGGGGTTTCGGATCTCCTAGCAACAGCATAAATGTTCAGATAAAGCCGGACTGCGGGAGCGACTGACTGCACTCTTTACATTTCCACTGCAGGAGTGTGCCGTATGGAGAGGCTAATGGAAGACAAGTGTTCCTGTGAATAGATGGAGAGAGAGAAGGCGGGAAAAAAAAACTAATAGAGGGGGAGTCGAGAGAAAAGAGGGTACGGAGATAGAAATAGAAATGTTCACACAGACAAAGAGAGGGAATAATGGAAGGGTTGTTGTGTTTGACGGCGCCTGACCGGTGACACACAAACACACACTTCGCACGCTCCGACATTGATTGACAGGCCGCGCTGGTTGATTACAGGAAGTCGCTCTTTTGTCTTCGCAGACTTTGTGCATTAAAAAGCAGTGAGGAGATCAAGGACAAACACTCATCAACAATCATTAATATGCACGTACGGCTCGATATCTGAGCCTGTGTTCGTCTATATTATAAGCACATACATTTTGACTCACATTATACTCTTTAATTACTGCGTGTGTGTGTGTGTTGTGGTGTGTGTGTGTTATCTGGCAGCTCTCTGACAGTGAGCCCTGGCATTGATGTGGCTGCCTCAGGAGCTGCTATTGTAAGAACCAAAAAGCATAAAATCTGCCCGCTTAATTACCAACGGAGAGAAAAAGAGAAAGAAGGAAATGGAAGCAGAGCAGGAAGAAGTAAACGGAGAATGGGCGGAGGAAAGAGACTGCAGTCGACGGAGACTGAAATTAACTTTCTCTTAAAATCAGTCCTTCCAGAAATGTATAAGGTAGGTATAAGACTGAGTACATACCAGGAGTTTGACTGTTAACGCCTTATTTTGAAACCGGACGTAGTCCCACGTGTCTACTTCCTCTAACTTCTCCAAGGTGGTCTCTAGCTCTCCTGTCAGCTCCGTTCTCTTTATCCATCCATGGTCAGCTCCATCGGGGCCGTTTGAATGCGTTTAACATGAATGTCAGTATATGGGTGCTCTACAGTTGTAGCGTCGGCCCATTTGACCACGGAGATGAGAGCGACGGCCAGCTCTAACGCAACGTTACAGTGATATAGACGATAATGTTTCCTGTCCGTGACAGAGTTAGCATGCAGCTTTAGCCGTGATGTCTAGCTCTGCTTTTCCTGTCAATGTGTGAAACCCAATGTGTTTCCATCCTTTACTGGATGTGTAGTGTTTACCACGCTGGATTTAACATGTGAGGGTGCAGGTCGTATCCACGCAGACCCTCCAACGTTTTATACTCTCGTTTCGGCTTGCTGAGGTTTGTTTTGGTTGACGGATACGGAACGGATATGACGTCACGTTACTCAGACTACAACAATAAAAGCGGTAGCTTCCTTCTACCTCCACATAGACTCAAATGAAGCAGATATATTGATTCTGATATTTTCTCCACCCCTAATATACATACATATATACATACATATGTATGTATATACAAACAAACATTATGTTTCTTCAATGTGAAAGTCATTTTCATAAATTCATGCCTGAGAAGAGCAGAACTTTTGCACACCTGTAGGTGGACAGGTGCGTAGGAGAAGAGCTTAAAGGTCGACAATACAGAACAATAAGATTATATATTATAGGTTATAGAACCTGATGAAGGTCTGTGTTCCGGTATGTTGTTATTATTAAATATGTCTGCCTGCAGGCGTGCGGGAGTCCTTTTGTTCCATAAATTCATGCCCAAAAAAAGTGACCAAAGAGCCACAGGTTTGATGCCCAAAGCGGTGAATGTCTCCGTCCACCTGCTCACTGCGATCACGTCAGTGAAACACCTGAAATACTCGGAGTATGTGGGTCACTAGAGACGAGCCTCTGGATAAAACACACCAACACTGCGTGTGGTATTTGAGGCAGCGAGCTGCTTCAGAGTGTATTTATTATCCTGTATCCCTCTGCTGGACTTTATTGTGTGGAAACTGAGGTCATTTCACAGTGTTAGTTACCTGAGGGAACCTGACATTTAAATAGGCCTCCTCGTTATAGCCCGCTTTCTCCCTCTCTCGCCTTTTAAACTCCATCTCGCTCTCTCGTCCTTGTCCTCCTAATGGCTGATATCCATTCAGCTTTCTCCTCGATATCCTCCATCCGGTTTTCTCATCCGCTCTGCTTTCCGCTCTCCAGCCCTTTTTCTGTTACTTCCTCTGGTTCCATTCTTCCCTCGCTTCCTCCCCTCATCCTCTCACCCAACACTTCTTTTTTCTCTTCCTCTTCTCCTCCCTCTAAGCCCACTGTCAGTCACCTCCACAAAACAACAAAGAAAAGATTGAATTCTCTCCCACCTGCACCACTTGGCAACCAAATGCACCAGAGAGAAAGAAAAAAGGCCACAGAACAACACCAGCAGTGGACTTCAGTGTTGGACATTACTCCCCTATATCTTTACATAGCTAATAGTTTGCTGCTGTATTAACGCTCTGGATATCATACATTAACATCAGCTCTTTACACATTCACGTCTCTCCACCTTCACGCGTCACACTGCTGCTTATAAAAGGTTCAATCCCTGCAGAGATAAGTGCGAGCAGCGCTGTACGCTATTTTGTTGAGTTGCCTCTTAGTGAAATGCTCTTAAGTTCCCTCTCCGAAGTGCTATTAATATACTCAATAGCATATAGCACTCTGGCTGCTGCTCTTTGCACTTCCCTTGCACACTTACACTATTGTATGTGTGGTGCAAATTTCCCATCCCCTGCTCTAGCTCTGTTTTTTATTGAGTTGATTTTGTCTTTTTGGGTTCTGTTCCCCCTAGTGGGACAATAAAGATGACCTTAACCCTAAACCTCTGGCAAGCAGTGATGCAATGTGTATGTCTAGGGCTTTTATTGTGAAAGGTCAGAAGGGAAAGAGCGAAGCTGTAATGCGCCGTTGTCAAGGTGAAAGCAATATTGAGTTTGCCGTCTCGGTTCAGACTACTGACCCTTCTCTTCATGAGTAGGTGCAGCTCATAACTCTCTGCTGCAGTACTTTAGTGATGTATTTCGCTTTGTGCGCAGTGAGCCACTCTGGGGCCTAAGAAGAGAAGCCAATGCTGAAGTGCCTTAAACTTGCATTCTCTCTAATAGCCAGCAGGGGGCGACTCCTCTGGTTGCTAAAAGAAGTCTGATTGTATAGAAGTCTATGAGAAAATGAGCCTACTTCTCACTTGATTTATTACCTCAGTAAACATTGTAAACATGAGTTTATGGTCTCAATCACTAGTTTCAAGTCTTCTATAAAAATACAGCATGATGTTCATTTAGTAAATTATGGTCCCATTTAGAGTCAAATAGACCATGGATGCTTTAGGGCGGGGCTACCTTGTGACTGACAGGTCGCTACCACGGCGTTGTCCGGTCTGGGAGTTGTCCGTGTTTTCGTTTTACAACTTTAACCCTTTCACAGTGTGATATCACTTCATCAAAGTCAAAATGTCTTATTCAGTGTTTGGTTGTACTTAGCTCCACCCTCTAATGTCACTTTTGGATGCAAAGAACCAAGATGGTGACGGCCAAAAACCAAGATGGCCAACAGCCAAAAACCAAGATGGTGACAGCCAAAGACCAAGATGTCTACGGCCAAAAATCAAGATGGTGACAGTCAAAAACCAAGATGGTGACGGTCAAAAACCAAGATGGTGACGGTCAAAAACCAAGATGGTGACGGTCAAAAACCAAGATGGCGACGGCCAAATACCAAGATGGCAAAGGCCAAAAACCAAGAAGGCGACGGCCAAAAAAAAAGATGGAGACGGCCACAAACCCAAGATGTAGACGTGAGACAATATAATAACAACAATATACGTGAGACAAACAACATTTTCCAAACAGTCTCACTGCAGACATGAACAGAATATTTGACATTTAGGAGAGAGAAACGTCAATCAGCTCATTTGGACACAGAGATCAACAACATATAAAAGACATTAAGTGTGACAGATTTAGTTTTTTAAATGAATCTAAAAGCGTAGCTGCCAGTAATCTGCAGATTGTAAAGAGAGATGTCTTTAATGAGAACAGCTGGATCCGACGCTGCAGCTGCTTCCTGTGGTGTCAAACGTGTCATCACAGTCGCTTCACTGAGGATCTGTTTCAGAGCAGCGATCAAAGTCAAGCAGCTTATCTAACAATCCAACCCACAGAAATAACAACTGCACACTTCTAATTAAAAAACAGGCCTGCGGCGGAATAACTCAGAGTGGGTAAAGAGTGACGGTGGGAAGAACTGGTTTCACTGGGAAAACCACTATGGATGGTTTTAATTCTTCCACAGATTTGTGAATCTGACTGTGAAGACTTGACGGGAGTTTACGGCTCAGCTTTACAGACTTCCAGTTTAGATTCAAACATAAAAAGTTGATTTATTTTGTCAGGTAACTTCTGTACTTAAGTTACAGCACTTCTGGAGTTATTTAACCCAAACCGCGATTTTTCCTGACCTAACCAAGTAGTTTTATTTTGAAAAGACTGGAGCGGAAATTTACATGTGTTGCTGGACATTCGTAGGAAAATGCACACAAAATACGTTGTTGAAAGTCGTGCTGAGCGTCACGAAAAAAAGGGAAATTCGTGTCTATGTACACGAATCAAATAGTTAAATTTTGTGACTTATTTATGAACTGCTGTGAAACTGTGTTGAATATCTGTTTATATAAAGACCAGCCCTCACAAGACTGGCCCACCGGGAAAATTCCCGAACCTTCCGACGGCCAGTCCGCGCCTGGACCAGCTCCTCGCATGGTAGCACATACTGTATATATACATGCAGCCATTTACCATTTATTGAAGAATTAGACTAAGAAAGAGTTCTGATCCCGCTTCCTCTGCAGAGTTCAACATGCTTTCAATGGAAAGGTTTTGTTTCTGTGTGTTTTTATGAATATAAACAACATATTTTCAACACATAGTCATTTAAATCCTGTTCAAACAATAATCAAGTACACTCCATGTCTAAAAGAACCCAACTTTTCAACCTAATCTAACCCAGTTTATACTGTATGTCTTCATACAAATCAATGCATAGTGAACACCTTGATAATAATATATCAATAAATAACTATTTCTGTTGTACAGACTGAAGACTGAAGGACAGAATAGGAGTCAGAATACATCCAGCTATACCTGATCACAAGGTGTTCTCCATCTCCTGCTATCTGTATAGTTCTTGTTTCTCCTGCCAGCACATGTGTCAAGGACATGTTCAATGCACAGGTGTTAATGTGATACTGCAGGTTTATAGACTCAGGCTCAGTGTATGTGGAGGATTAACCCGCTGAATAAAGCTAATTCTGCCCGTTTCCATGGCGTTCTCACAGGCTGAGACGGAGCTCTGTACTGCAGGCTTTGCATAGAAATGTGGGGTTCATCATGATACAAGCTTTTGTAACAAGCGGCAGCAGCCAGCGAGCGCTGAATCACAAGCCCCTGGTAAAATAAAACACATTCAAAATGCAGCTGATGAATAGTGGATGCTTTCTATATCACTCGCTCTCATATTTATTCTTTTGTTTTATGGTGAACTGTCTTGAAACCAGATTTCCTTTTTGGAAAAAAAATATTATTTTGAGTTGAAATGTTGATAATTTGGCCTCATCGTTTGGACTAAAAAAAGCTCCACATACAAAATACAAATAATCATCAAGGGACATATGAGGATGTCCTGGTAGTTTAACCACACGCTAACCACAACCCTGGTTTGAAAATCCTACATTTGACAAAGAGGCCTGAGTGAAGCTGATGAGAGCAGCAACCATGACGGCTGATTGCGAATCACATCCATACTAGACGATTCAGCCCATTCACAATCTCCATTTAGTCCCACTTCACCATACCACAGCTGCCAAACACAGATATGTTAGAAAGTGAGATCTTTTTAAAAATGGGGTTATCTAGCGTCGAGGTTGCGGATTGCGGCCAAATTAAACTTCTCCTGCGTGCCAAGCGTGTAGGAGAACGACGGTGGCCGACACGAAAACGTGAATGTCCTTATCTAGAGCCAGCGTTTGGTTTGTCCGTTCTGGCCTACCGTACTGCTGGCGACCAGCTCCATAAAGAGGGTCTTGGAGTATAAAAAGAGAGAAAGCCTACTTGGAGGTGGGGAGGTGGATGGGTCCAACAAACACAGGACTTTTAGCCAGGAGACCCGTGCAAGAGACCGTTGTTGACCGGTGTTTTGTTTTGTAACTTACGTTAGTGACATTTTTCATGTGTTTTTTTATTGATTTTTGTGACGCATTTTCCGTATTGTTTTCCGTACATGTTTTACTAAGTTTAATTACTTATTTCAAGCCCAACCATGACGTTTTCCCTTACCCTAACTAAGTGGTTTTCCTGCCTAAACCGTACTGTGTACGTTTGCTTTGCGCACAAATGGTAAATAGACTTGCATTTATACAGCACTGTTCTAGTCTTCTGACCACTCAAAGCGCTTTACACTACATGTCCTCAGGATCTAATCTAAATATCACACCGATGGCTATGCCTTCAGGAACAATTTGGGGTTAAGTGTCTTGCTCAAGGACACATCGACATGTCAGCAGCCGGGGATCGAACCACCGACCTTCCCATTGGTGGACGACCTGCTCTACCCTCTGAGCCACAGTCGCCCCCAATGACAAGTGAAAACGCTAAAATGCGTACTCATGAGACGCAAAATGTTTGTGTAATGTCGTGTAATTTATACGCCTTCCCGTGAGACCGGGTTGGTTTGTTGGAAGCATTCACCTCCCCTCTTTCCCTCCCTCCCTCCCTCCCACCATCAGCAATCTCTCTCTCTCTCTTTTTATTCTCCGTCTCTAGCTCTGAGTGTAACATATTCATGCCGATGCGTTTACTTTGCAGTCAGTACAGAGTACATCCCGTACACATGACACGCCAACAGCGTTGTTATTTCACGAATAATGACTTTCAAATTGCCGTGTCATTCACAGACCATTTGGTGAGACCGGGCTGGAAACATGGAGAAAATATTTTATTATACTACATGTAATTTTACATCAAAATATCATGCAGTATATCAATATAAACATTCATCAGCTTTGTGACTCTAACCACGACCCGGTCAGAACCAGTAACTACGGGTTTAAATCAGAACGCAGCTTTTCATTCACGGCGTTTGTAGTTGATTTGAACCCTGCAGCTGTCAGAATCCAGCTGTCCTTCAGCGAGAGGAGAAAAAGATGTGGAAACATCCAAAGTATACATGTCTCAGAGGAACGGTGGAAATATATAAAGTGGTGACACATTGTGTGTCGCCATATGTCCACAGTTACCTCCGTGTCCTTGAGGACAGGTATAAACAAAGCACTTCACAAAGTGCAGGAATGTACTGAATGTGACGGAGAAGCTGAGACTTACAGTACAGTAGGTGTTTGTGTTGTGTGACTGCAAACATCCTGGCCTTTTTGTATAAAATAGTATTGTTATGAGCCTGTTGTTGATAAGTATTCACTTTAAAATGAAGATAATTAAGCAAGCAACCTTGAGTTAAGACACTTTTGAAAAACTATTACAAGCTGGTTTTACTTTAATACTAAAAAAATATTGATTCCGAAATGCAGTTTTTATCAGCCTGCAGGAGGAAGTCATTTTACTGTGGACTTCTGGGACTTTTCTCCATCACCGGGGTGAGTTTATGCCTCTGGAAACCTTGCATTAAAAAAGAATCAATACTTTTTATATAAATATTAATACCAAAATGAGTAACTTTTGAGCATCATCGTATTGATCAGTGAGGTATCGATCAGCTGGCTCCTGCAGCCGTGATGAAATCAACACATGTTGAAAGAGCAGAGTTAAGCTAATTCTCTCTTCAGCCGACCGACATCTCCATCTGCTTCATCTGCTTCATCTCTTCCATCTCTTCCAGGGTGAAGTACATTTTTATACCTCGCCCTTCAGCTTTTAGCTCTTTACTTCTCAATCAAACAAAAGAGAAATCCCATAAAAACATAAACACCTACTGAACGTCTCACCAACTCAAAACCCAAATACAGAACTACAGAGCTCGTAGTGTTACTCCTACCAGAGTCAGTGATAATACGTACGTATTACGTTAAACTAAGTAAAATACGTACGTAAACAATGTAACATATGTACGTACACTAAGTATAATATGTACATAAACAATGTAACATAAGTATGCAAACTAAAATATGTACGTAAACAACGTAACATAAGTATGTAAACAAAGTAAAATACGTTCTTAAACAACGTAACATAAGTACGTAAACTAAGTGAAATACGTACGTAAACAACGTAACATAAGTACGGAAAATACGTCACAAACGTCACTAATGTAACTTCAAAATAACTCAACAACACTTTGGGACATGAACAGTCCTGTGTTTGTTGGATCCATCCACCTCCCCTCCCTATTATTATTCTACATCACTAGCTCTGAGCGTAGCATATTTACGCAGGTGTGTTTAGATTGCCGTCAGTGCAGACTACATGGCGTACACGTGACACGCAAAAAGCAAGAATAACGTTGTTATTGCAGGTGAAATTACTTAAAAATTGCCGTGTCATTCATTGATTTGGTGAGACCGGGCTGAGGGACCTGTTGTCTCAGAATCTGTCCGACAGCTATGTGAAGAGCTATTTACTGAAGTAGTTTCACGATATGCTCCTATTACAAATGAACGCCCCCCCCTCCAGGGTTTCTAAAGCCGCCCCCGCCTGTGAAGAAGAAGAAAAAGCACCTCAGGGTTGGATTGTCTCGGTACAAACACTCAGAAGGAAAGAGAACCGACCAGACCACTAGGCTGCTTTAATTCCTTTTCATCTCTTTTCTCTTTCCCTCTCGGAGCTGTTCGACCTTGAGCTCCTGCGAGCGAAGACATAACATCGGCACAGAGGTCTTTTGTCATGTTGCGACCGCAGCCGTCAACCCATCAGCCCTCTGCAGGAAGCCTGTATTTCCTTCAGCCGCGACTCGGATCCGTAACACACACTTGTGATTAAGACACAGTGTCGGGCGAAGCGGAATAATGTTATGTATGATACGGTCGCCTCCCTCTCTGCCTCCAGGACATGGATCATGTTTTTTCCCTCTTGTTCCATTTCATTAGTGTGTTTACAGGTACACTGCAGCTCTAATGCAGCGCAGGTGAAGGGTCCCAACCCCCATTTGGGAGCCTCAGATCATCTGCAATCATGTAATTAGTCAAATAACCTCCAACCGCTGCATTTAATGAAACACTTTCGCTGAAAGCTCCGGGCCACGCGCTCCTTTTAAAATGTAGTAAAGCTAAAGTTGAAGGTTTTTGTGCTGAATATTTATGACAAATTACAGCCTCCATTTTTAACAACTAAAGGAAACGAGAGATAAATCATCAATAAAAAACGAGGACGAAGAAAAAAAAATAAATGGTGAATGAAAAACAAATCACAGCGTTGGACTCACATGAGATTATCATCTTGTTTAATATGGTAAATAATCTGTGTTGGAGTTAAATCTTTAATGAGTATGAGTATTTAATGTGTAATCACATGTCGTGCTAATGCAGCTATACAGTCAGGGACAAGTCCGTGAAATGAGAATATTTGACCGAAACATTCCAGAAAGCAAAGATCTGAATTGCTATCGGCAGATATTCCACTTCTGCTCTGGGACAGGATAAAGTTTAAATATTTAAATATTAACACCATCATTTAGAAAAAACAAAAAATTGCCAAATCTGGAGAACTGAAGTCGGACTTTGAGATTAAGTTCAGGTTTATAGTTTTGGAATAACTCAGCTCTCATTAATTGTTGGTCTTGCTGTAAAAAGGAACAGACACTACTTGTGATTGGCCCCGGTGCAAATTTTTTTTTTGGGCCCTCGCCCCAAACACAAGCGCACGCTCGTGCACACGTACACACACAACCACTCCAGACAATTGCTCTGCCACCACGGAGAGGCTCACCATGCAACTCCCATCCTGCTAACCAGCCTTAGATCATCACCACGGACAGCAGCCGGAGCGCCAAATTTATCAACGCTAACTTAACAGCCTGCCCTGGACTCAGCCGCTCAATAGTAATCACATACACAGATTAAAGTAGGTGCACATTTTCCAACATATGAGACGTAACAATTACAGTGCTATAGATTTAAATCCCTCGTCCCACTCCATAATAACAAAAAGAAACCAGTACTCACCCATTAGAGGTTTATCCTACAGGTCTTGTGCTCTGCCAAGTCATTAACAACACTGATGAAGAACCATGTCCTTTTTTTATTGGAATGTCCCGGCCGTGAGCGACGCAGCACGACGCGGCACGCCGTTTAGAGCTGAACTTTTGTCAGACGCCCAGATGTTTCTATTTATTCATGTCGCTCGCCTTGAAATCACCTCAATGGACCGGGAGCGGCTGATTGGTGAAGTTGAAATGAGGAGTTATCGATACGATACCTCCTCATTTCACTACAACAACCTTAATAAGGTGGCAGCTGGCTGGAGGGAGATCACCAGAGAGCGCAAAGTTTCCTACCGCTGTTGGATATATTGAATGTCATTTCCAGTAAATATCACGACATTAAATGTGTTTTCTGGTTTTGTTTACATGATGTATCAGAAGTGCATATAACAGATTCAGAGTGGACACGGTGTAGGAAGGTGATTTTAGGGCCCCTGAAAGCTTCTGGGCACCGTTGCGCCGCACAGGTTGCACCGTCGATATTTACGCCACTGGTTTAAAAGTGATGCAGCCACCCACGTTGTGTTTGTATAATTTTATTATCAATATTTTTTAAAAAGAATCAACACCAAATGAGTAGCTTATGAGTATCGATGTATTGATACCACAATATCGATCCACCCATCCCTAGCTTTTTGCAGCCAGAAGTGACACGAGAGGCTGGAGCTGAGTACGACTGAACGTTGCATAATAATAATTTTTAGGCGACAAAAAATGTTAGAATTAACTTTGATGAAGTGAAAACACACTGTGAAAGGGTTAAAGTTCTAAGATGAAAACATGAACAACTCCTAGACCGGACAACGCCGTGGTAGCAATCCCAAGGTAGCCCCGCCCTAAAGCATCCCCTGCTTTATGGTCTATTTGACTCTAAATGGGACCATAATTTACTAAATGAACATCATGCTGTATTGAAGAAGAC
>CAKALU010066261.1:0-64766 GCA_916700995.1 Hozukius guyotensis
TGATCTGGATCCAACTTGTCATCGGGGTGAAACTCATCCTCTTCAGGCTCTAGCTCAAACTCTCGCTCTCTTTCTCGCTCTCTTTCTCGCTCTCTTTCTCGCTCTCTTTCACGCTCTCTTTCTCGCTCTCTTTCTCGCTCTCTTTCTCGCTCTCTTTCTCGATCTTTTTCTCGCTCTTTCTTCTTTTTCTTCTCTTCCGGCTGATGAGATACAGTCATGATGTCAGTGACTTGTCAGTGAAATGATTAAGAATGTACTGGTCAAATTCTCAGGCTTAAGTTAAGTTTACTCACCTCTAATCCGATACTTATACTTTTTGGCAACGTGAAAGGTTCAACAGGCACACCAGTGTTGGCAGCAGTAGAAGCTCCTGCCTCTGATTCATTCTGTTCTCGCTCTCTCTTCTTCCTCTTTTCCTCCTATAGGATGGGATGATTTTAACTTATAGAGGCACAAAACACAGATGCATAAGGTATAATGTTCTCTTGTAAACTAACCTTCCGCCGTCTTCTCTCGTCATCATCCACATATTTGTCTTTATCCTTTTCAGACTTTTTCTTCTTCTTCTTCTTTTTCTCTTTGTGGCGTTCTCGCTCATGGTCTGATCTGTCATCGTAGTAACTGGAGTCATGGCCCGAACCAGAGAGCTCTGTCACCTCACTTCCTCCAACTTTCAGCACAAGCTTCAGGGGTTTCTCAAGAGCCTTGTCCTCATAGTCTAAAACCAAAAAAAACCAACAACATTAAGGCGATAGGTGAGATGGGACCATACAAGGTGAAAAGTTGTGGAAGGAGGTGAGCATGTGGAATGATTTTGGCAGAAGTATGGTAGGAATGCTTTAATTTTTGTCTGATATTACACACCAAATAGGTTGTGTATTTCAAAAAGAGTAGCTATAATAAGCTGTAGCTTCGCTGTCTGCAGAAACCCTTCTACTATATGCTGTGTGATTGGGTTGTATTGTTGGAGGTAATTCAATTCGAGGTGTTTTTGCTTATTTTTTTGCTTTTGCTTAACCACGTTAATGTAAATACTTACAAACCAAACTACTATTTATTACAATTTCAAAAATGGTAATTCAAAAATATTAATAACAGATATATCTTAAGTAACATGCAGGCCAGGCTGCAGTGTGTCATCCGTGCTGCAGAGAGGGCGGTCGGCTGCAACCTTCCCTCCCTCCAGGAGCTGTACAGCTCCAGGACCTTAAGGAGGGCAGGGAAGATTTTGGCCGACCCCTCCCATCCCGGACACCATTTCTTCCAGACTCTGCCATCTGGCAGGAGGTTAAGGTCCATCAGGACCAAAACCTCACGCCATAAAAACAGTTTTTTCCCCATGACAGTGGGGCTGTCCAACAACCCCTCGGCCCCCCTGTGACTGTCTCTCTCTCTCACCCACACACCACTGCCCCGCCGACACTGACTCTCCCCCTCTCTCATACACTCTCAATACCACCCCCCTACTGTATCCCTCTCTCAATTCAATTCAATTTGCTTTATTGGCATGACTGTCAGGTGAACAATATTGCCAAAGCGTCAATTCAATAATAAATAAAAATTAAAAAAAGAACAAAATAAAAACAAAAACATATATATATACAATTCATTAAGCCAATTACAATATATAGATATTTATATTATTTATATATTTAATTTTCTCTCTCTCTCTGGTACCTGATTGTTTGAACACCGGCAATATTTGCCTTATCTGTTTATATCATGTTTATAGCTTATATTGTATATTGGTAGAATTTCGATTTTTTATTCTTATTTTATTCTAACGTTTTTATCTATTCTTTTGTTATTATTATACTCTTTAACTTGCACCAACAAAACCAAAGCAAATTCCTAGTGTATACCTCTTACACCTGGCAATAAACACAATTCTGATTCTTAACTAGGTTATAACTTACTGGCAGAGCCAAAAAGCAAAAGTATAAACAATATTTAATACATTGAACTTATAGGGAAATTATTAACTCGTGATTTTAGCAGGACATTTTACCAGATAGATGTGGGATGTGCACCGTGTTGGTAGATTTTTACAAAAACAATGCAAGTCTTTTACAGCTGAGGCTAGGCTAGCTAACATAAAGCTAGCTGGAACAAAGCACTGCTTTAACTAATAATAATAACAACATGAACTCAGGTACCATCAACTGTTCTCCACTCCGGTTTATGTTTCTTGTGTTTCTTCCCCATCTCGCCGTATTTATATCCGTAGACTTGTGTTTATTCCACTGGTCGCTCGGTGATGTTGTAGCAACTCTTTATAACAACAAGATAAAGCTAGCAGGCAGCCGGAAGTGATACCCTAAAACAAACCATGTACTTCCGGTGTAAACAAAGCGCGCTAAATTCGAGTGCCTGTCGATAGTTTCTGACAGCAACAAGAGGACCGTCGAGAGTTTCTTTGGTACCGAGACTTTGGTCGATGCAAGTAATCAGGTTGATAACGTTAATGGTTTAAGGTATGTTTTCAGTTGTTGTTGATGTACCAGAGTGTTTACCTTTTACTCTTTAAAGGGATGTTAACGTTAACTAGCTATGTTAGCTTAGCTACAATATCATCAACGTGCTTGAATTAAAGCTGCTTTTAAAGTCCTGATTGTTGCTCTGTTGTCCATCTTCTGTTTATACATCCATGTTATCCACAGGTTTACAGGGATGGACGGTGACAGAATGGAGGTGGGACACCAGAAAGAAAACATCCATGTGGAGGTCCATGTTAAATCTCACAGGTGGGTTCAGTGAATTACTGTATGGAGATCAAACCACAGAGCCTACTATGAATACAGAAAACACACACACATGCTGATAAATTGTGTTTTCGGGCATTTGTGTCAGCCAACCATTTAACAACTAAATAAAAGTCACATTTTCCAAATTCAATTCAAACTTTATTGCAGACTCAAGGTCCAGATAAGAAAAAAGAAAAAATAACAATACATTAACCATGTTAAATCTCACAGGTGGGTCAGTGAATACCTGTATGGAGATCAAACCACAGAGCCTACTATGAAAACAGAAAACACACACTCACAGGCTGATAAATTATGTTTTGGGGCATTTGTGTCAGCTGACCATTTAACAACTAAATAAAAGTCTCATTTTCCAAATTCAATTCAAACTTTATTGCAGACTAAAGGTCCAGATAAGAAAAAAGAAAAAAATAACAATACATTACATATAATACATTACAATACAGGAAGCACTAGTCATGATTAAAAGATATTAAAAATATAAATATTAAAAATATATACAGTATATGCAAGGCAAGGCAGCTTTATTTGTATAGCACATTTCAGCAACAGGGCAATTCAAAGTGCTTTACATAAACATTTAAGAACATTGCGACAAAGTGCAAAAGAACATTAAGACATAATTAAAACAGTTATAAAAACATTAAAGATTAGAAAATAAAAACAAGCTAAAAATAAAAAATAGGATAGAAGCTAAAATAGAGTACAACACACAAGAGTAAAAGCTCTAGTGCAGTATAAGATCATTATCTGGTTTAAGAAAAGGCAGCAGCAAACAGGAAAGTTTTAAGCTTTGATTTAAAAGAACTCAGAGTTGGAGCGGTCCTGCAGGTTTCTGGGAGCTTGTTCCAAATATTTGGTGCATAAAAACTGAACGCTGCTTCTTCTGCATGTTTAGTTCTGACTCTAGGGGACACTAAGCAGACCTGATCCAGATGTCCTGAGAGGTCTGGATGGTTCAGAACATAGCAGAAGATCAGAAATGTATTTTGGCCCTAAACCATTTAGTGCTTTGTAAACCAGCAGGAGTATTTTGAAATCAGTTCTCTGAGAGACGGAGCCAGTGTAGAGACCTCAGAACTGGACTGATATGATCCACTTTAGGAAGACCAGTAAAGACAGAGCCAAACCACAGAGCCTACTATGAATACAGAAAACACACACACACTGAATAAATTATGTTTTGGGGCATTTGTGTCAGCCGACCATTTAACAACTAAATAAAAGTCACATTTTCCAAACATTTACATACATTGGGAAATGCCTGCAGTATTATTTTTGTAAGAGTTTAGAAACCAATTATTGGTATGGTCAGGGAATGAAATTAGCACCTGCCACCTGCCAAATACAGGGTAAATGTTGGCTTTGCCAGGTAAAAATTTCAGGTCACCTGCCACCATGGCAGACAGGTTTTCCTTATATTGAGATATAATATTTTTAAAAAGCAATTCTAAAGCCTAAATTAAATGTAGTCGAGGATTAGGGTTACACGTTTTATTCCAAAATTCTACGGTCTGGTACCACTGACTCAGTATTTACAATTTTATAGAGTTCTACCTAGATTTCAGAAGTGGCAGACAAAAAGAATTGACTGGCCAGTAGAAATGTTCAGTTAACCTGCCACAGTTGCAGGTGAGGAAAAAGGTTAATTTCAGACCCTGGGTATGGTATTAGTTTATTAAGATCCCCATTAGCTGACGCCATGACATCAACTAGTCTTCCTGGGGTCTGACACAGAAATCACAAACACTTATATACATTATACACCTTCAAACATCACATTACATACAAAAATCCCTCTGCTCACATTACCTTATTTAAATATGATGCCAGCAAATTCCATGCAGTGAAATATACATATTTCAAATCTTTAGACACCACAAACCAAAAAAAAAGCACGCCAGAAGAATAATTTATTGTTTGTTCATGCAGTTAAGTTGCATTAAATACTCTTTTAATGCTTTCTTGAAAGAGGCTCTGGTATATCAACAAAAAACAGGTGGGAAAATAATCAGCTATTATCCTAATGATAACGAAATTATGTAATTTCTTTTGTCTTTTTTTTCCCAATTCTTGTTCACATTTCAGCACAGCTAAACTGTGTGAGGTGAGGATGCATATTCTGGCTCTACTGAATCGCCACAGCATGGTTTTTGGAAACTACAGATGGACAGAGTTTGATGAGGACTTCCTGCAGAAACACGTGCAATCTGTGACTATAGTTGATCTCGAGGAACTGGTAACACAGGTCTGTTATTTTGGTTTGTTTTGTGAATATTTTATATCATCTATCTATCTTTTTTTTTTTCAGAGCCAAGTAATGATGCTTTCCAATTGTTTATTTGTTCTTTTTTCATGAACTTTTTTCCACTTAGCCCCTTGATTTGAAGAGCTGCTCTGTCTCCGTTCACATCTTCACTCTGAATGAGGATGGACCCAGCACGCTCAGTTTGGAGGAGGATGAGGAGCTTTCAGCAGCCAATCACTGGTTGCTTCCAGCAGGTGACGTCGGACATTGCCGAGGATAGCATGTTGAATAGAACATCATGTTGAGAAAATCTTGCTTTCTTAGTTTTATTTATTTCCAGTTGAAGTGGGACAGCCAGAAAAAGATCTTGGTAGATAAGTGATCATTTTACAGAGTAAACCAACGGTTTATCATTTAGGCATGTTATTCAGTATGACTTAATGTGATACTCGACCAAAAATGACCCAAAATATATGAAAAAAGGTGGCTGTAAAACGTTTGTAGTTCTTCATGGAGAAGAGATGCTGTGGTCAGCTTGGATTCATGTGTTCATGCTGTCCATCTGCATGCTCAGTATGTCACAAAATATTATATTTTCACCTAAATATCAAGCTCACAAGGAGGCGTCTATGGTAAAACATATGAGTGCTTGGAACATAATGAATTCTAGCCCGCCCTACATCCAGGCACCGAGTGGTAGGCAGCCTGTTGCAGCAGCTCTGCTTGTTTTTCTTATTTTTCTGACTTTCACTATGTGTATCACCAGCACTTTCTTATTATTTCTTTCCTATACTTTACCTATTTATCTTTACTATTTCTATCTCCGTGCTGCTGCAACGACCCATTTTCCCCGCTGGGGTTGAAAAAAGGTTTTTATCTTATTTTTGATGCCTATACGAATACAGAGAGTTTAACAAATCTGATTACAATATATCAGCTGATGGTAATTGTTTTTCCTAACGTAAACAAGACGGTGTTTCCAAATTTACCTCCAACCTAGTTTGGCATTTCTTTACTGTAATTTCTTCACCAATTTCCATATATTTGGAATAAGCTGATATCATTGGAATCCATTCTAGTCAACGTGAATCCAACCTGACCAAAGCCTCTTTTCTCTTTTATGAAGAAATCTACAATTGTTTTATAACCACCTTTTTAAGCTTACAAGAGATGAGTATTCCATAATTGAAAGCGAGGTAAAGGCTGGGTGAAGCATTAATGTAAAGGCACGGTTAAAGTAGTAATGATTAATGAGTCATATTTTATGTTTCATTATTTCTATTTGCACTATCTGTTAGCTTTGGCTTATTCCAATTCAATCTTTGCTGAATATTCCTCTAAAATGACTTAATCTCTGTTTAACAGCTGAATTCCATGGGATTTGGGAGAGTCTAGTATATGAGAGTGGAGTCAAAACCCAGGTATAAAAAAAAAAAAAATAGAAGCTGAGAGATGAGAGAAAATGATTACACAACTTTTTTTCACTTCTCACTGCTAAACTTCACATTGTTTTAATTTTCCTTCAGCTCCTGGATTACGTCACAACAACAATTTACTTCTCAGACAAAAATGTCGACAGCAACCTGATTTCGTGGAACCGCGTTGTGCTGCTTCACGGTAAATAACGAATGAGTCATTTTTATCGGTTGAGGTCTTGTCAAAGATGATGTGCATAATAAAACTGATTTATCACTTTGTGTGTGCCCACATTAAGGACCCCCAGGCACAGGGAAAACATCACTGTGCAAAGCTCTCGCCCAGAAGCTGTCGATCAGACTGTCAAGTCGGTAAGACAATCTTCATTTACGTGAAACCGCTTCAACAGTAAGTGCACCTGCTCTTTTCATTTCAAAAGACACTCCTCTCCCTGCAGGTATTCTTATGGGCAGTTTGTCGAGATAAATAGCCACAGCTTGTTCTCAAAGTGGTTCTCAGAGGTACACCTGGCACCTTTTATTGTTACATTGTTTAATTGGCGGATGTTCTAGATTGAAGGGATATTATTTTCATCATGCCTCTTTGTTACAGAGCGGCAAGCTGGTCACGAAGATGTTTCAAAAGATCCAACAACTGATTGACGACAAAGACGCTCTTGTGTTTGTTCTGATAGACGAGGTAAAAATCAGCTTCTTGGAAATTAACTTGTTGGAATCTGTCTTTTCTGAGCCCCTAAAATTCATTTATTGATTACATTCATTCATTGATTTGCTTCCAGATTCATTGAGATAAAACAGAAGGCCGTCTTGTGCACTTGTTTTTACAAGTTATCTCATGTTTAAGAGTGTCTTTGCTGTGACGTAAGGCTGCTCCTTTTGTGAACATGTTTTTATGGCGGGTAGGTGGAGAGTCTGACAGCAGCTCGGAGTGCCTGCCAGGCGGGAACAGAGCCCTCTGACGCCATCCGAGTGGTCAACTCCGTTCTCACTCAACTGGACCAGATCAAACGGTCAGGAAGCAAAATAGTATATGTACTGTTTTAAAATCTCTCTTACAGCATATGACACTGGAAGCCTCAGTTTTGCATTCTAATAATCACTCTTAATTACTGTTTTCACTGGAAAATCCTTCCATTAGACTTTTATGTTGTCCTACTCCTAATTAGTTTGTTTGGTGTTGCCTTTTGGGCTCATATTTCAGACATTCCAACGTCGTGATCCTGACGACCTCCAATGTGACGGACAAGATCGACTTGGCGTTTGTGGACAGAGCTGACATCAAGCAGTACATCGGACCTCCATCTGAGAAGGGCATCTACAACATCTACCTCTCTTGCCTGGAGGAGCTGATGAAGGTGACCCAAGAATCTATCTAGCAACATTTTTTTTCATTATTTGCAATTATTTCATAATGCAAAACACATCTCCATCAACAAGTCTTAACAATTCCATGTTCAAAATTATTTTTCTTAAGGAAAAACACCAGCGCAAGTGGGTATGATGGTTTTACTAGTTTACGGGGGATTGTCTTTTTTTTGGAAATTGTGTAGGTCATCATATCTTGACACAATAATAGTGGCCATGAGGTGCGAGGCTCAGCAGGTAGAGCAGGTTGTCCACTTATCAAAGGGTTGCCGGTTCAATCCCCGCCTTGTCCTGTCCACGTGTCAAGTATCAAGTATCAAGTGTCCTTGATCAAGACACTCGTCCCCAAATCCTCCCAATGGTTAGGTCAGCAACTTGATGGAACAATTTGGATAAAAGGGTCATTCCATTTGACAAAACAGAAAACACTACAATTCACAAAAGATGACTGAGGAGACTTTCCTGTGATGGAAAGGTGGAAAAACAGCAGGGCAAAAATGTAGAGTGCTGCATTAATGTCAAGTCAATTTTATTTGTATAGCCCAATATAACAGGGAAACAAATCTCAGGAAGAGCAACAGAGGAGGGATCCCTCTTCCAGGACAGACAGATGTGCAATAGATGTCATGTGTACAGAGTAACAACATAATGAAAATACAACATAGACAATCCATCATGAAGACTGCATTACAGAAAATCTTGAAACAAATTGATATGTATTGAAACAAAACAAAATCGAACTTCAGTTTTTTTTCCTTTTGTTTGCATAAAATAAAAATGTTGGACTCAATAATGAACTTTATTATATACCATGCTTCAAAAACAGTACAAAAGCAACACTTTAAATTTAATAGGGTGAGTTGATACATTTCCCATATGTCTATGATTCATGATGTGTGATGTGCGCAGTGCCAGATCGTTTACCCCCGGCAGCAGCTGTTTACCATGTTTGAGCTCGAGACGATGGGCTTCGCAAAGAGCGAGGTGTCCGAGCACAGTCTGAACCTGAGGAACATTGCTCTGTGAGTACAGCCTCCCATAATGCAATAGCACCCAAATTACACCGTCTCCGCGCTCTCGTCATAACATCGAGTGCCAGTGAGAACTGAAACAGCCCGAGGCTAATGTTTTGTTTTTCTTTTCATTTCCAGAAAAAGCAAAGGTTTGAGTGGAAGAGCACTCAGGAAGCTACCGTTTCTAGCCCACGCACTGTTTGTAAAGGTAAGTATTTGATTTTGTTCTACAGAGTGTCGGAGGAAAAGAGTCATATTGTTTTTTTAATGTAGTTTGTTTTCGCCTGCAGACACCGACGGTGACTCTCGAGAGGTTCCTGGAGGCTATGGACCAAGCAGTGGATAAACAGAAGGAGGAAAAAGCTAACCTGGTCAACGGTGTCTAAACTTATTACAATGCCCAAAGGCTGACACATGATTGTTCGTGAGCTCTCAATCCCTTGCCTTGTTTGTCTGTAGTTTGGGAAACTAACTACACAAATATGCTGTTTTTTCATACACTGTTCAAGTGTTTACGTGTTTTAAAAAGGGATGTTCCTCATAGACCATCACTTAAAATGTCCAGTTATATTTGTCAGTTCTATATTTAACTTAACAAGAAGTCTTCTTTAAACTCTTTGGATTCATGTTGTTCCTTTCGACTTTGTTTTGTATATAACTTTTTAATAAACAGTACCACTTATACTTGTGTGTGTGTTGCAGATGCATTTTATTTTAGAGATTTTAACAAAGCCTTTCGGCCACCACTTGGTGGCGCACAGATGCTGTCACACAGTTTTAAACTGAAAGACTGATTTTATATAGTGTATTTTATGAGATATGTGATAATCACAATAAGGGCAGTGTGTGAAAATGCCCATAGCTATAAAGCCAGATTGCAGTTGACCTTGAGCCTGTCTCGTGTTGGTTATCTAAATAACGTTGTTGACTTAAACAATAAACCTCCGCAAATATGAAATGTACATTTGCAAATCTGGAAGTAAAAAGAGCTGATCCAGGTTTTACTTCGAGTGCAGCTAACGTAGTAGTCCTCCTTTATGAGACAGCCTCCTGCACGGGAACTCAAAGTGATATATGGTTAAAATGTGTGTGTTTGCGTGTGGCTGCCACCAATTTGACCTAAAAACAAAACAGTTGAAAGATGACTCAGTTATGAAATGTGTCAGTCGTAAGCAAAGTTTACACGAGCAGATCAGTGGCTCCATTGTTCGCATGAACATGTTTGCATTCTGTGAATGCTCTGCTGCTTTGCATGTCAGCTGCCGGGTTCAGACAATGTGCCCTTTGTTTGTTGTTGAGCAACAGCTTTTTCACTCCACTTCAAAGGTGGATTATGTCGGCTGTTCCTGAATGTAAGAGGAAAGCAAACACTGGAGTCCATCTTTATTCACACGCTTCATTTCTACATCGCTGACACCTTTTTAAATGACCTTTTCTTGGGTGTTCTATTGAGCACATTTCACATGAAATGATTTGATTATACTGTGTCTTTAAGATCAAGCAAAGGATTTATACTATAATCTAGACCTTCAAGGACATATTTTCCCTAAGTATTGGGTTTCCCCTCTCATTTCGTTAAGGAAATATTGTTTGTGTGAATTATCCCTTTAATGCCACTGTATCCTTTACACCTAATTGTTTAGCACTCTTTTTATACAGCACATCAATGAAGTTTTTATGTGAGATGAATCACATGAGGAAGCTCTGCTTTTCTCTAATCTGATCAATGATCACAAAGTGAAGAGGAAAAAAAGCCAAATAGAGAAAGGGAGAGCTGTAGGAACGGGCATGGTAAATAAAACCATAATTGCTCTGTCTGGAGGCCTTTTTTTCCTTTCGACTGTAGTCGCTCCAAAACCAGGCAGCTGTTAAAAGGCAATCAAGACGCAGGAGGAAGAAAAGTCAAAAGCCTTATTGTTACAGGGTTTTATCACTGTTTCAAGCAGTTTGAAAATGTCAGAAAACTCCAAACAAAACAAACAGTCTGGTGTTTATCCTCCCAACCGTTGTTCAGGTACATGGCTGAAAGCAATGGAATAACGCTGCATGTGCCAATGGTGATTCACATGGGGAGGGAATTAACTTACACACATGCTTATAGGCATGTTGAGAAGAAGAAACTGAACCGAGCTCCACACACAACCATGGAAACTCGCTCATTTCTCTGAGTATAAGAATCACAGAATACATTTTAAAGAGGTTATGATTCACATTGATATGAGATGATTTTAAAGTGCATTGATTGATGTAGAAAAAAGCCTGCACGTTTGCCACGATAACGATCCACAACCTTTGTGCAAATAGCCCTTAAAACTTGAGCTGTGTCAAGGCTTCTCAATTCTTCATCTACAATGACAGCCTTTGATGAGGAACCAGGACTTTTATCCAAGTTTTATCTCCCTCTGTCTGTTCCCAGTCTAAACTATCCTGTCAGATTTCTTTTTTTTGCATCCCATATGTATGTCATTCGTTTAAGTGGGATGTTAGAGGGAGTGGGAGAAAGAGGATGAGGGAGAGATATACCTTGTAAAGAGGCTGAATCCTGAGAGCCAGGCTGCAGAAAAAAGAAATGGTGATAATTAGGCACGGCAAGTGGGATCAAAGAAAGCTGCCATCAATGAGCTATGCAAATGTCGGCTCATCCTGTCAGCCACAGAGAAGTCTGTGAGGAGTCAAATGGCAGACAAATTGACAGGAAGAGCAATAAAGCCGCACTCCACATTCATCAAGGCATGGTAGTGAAACTGGGACACTATGATATAGTAGCATTTTCACACAAAAATAAGATGTTCTTCCAGCAGCACAGAGAATACATGTGTCTCATGTTCCTCCAGGCTGAGCTTCTTTGTTTAGGTAATAAAGGGTTCAGTGATTTCTTGTATGACAGCAGCACTTTGGAGCAGTGAGTGAGTGAGTGACACCGAGCGTATAATAACAGTTTATGCCTTGATAACATGCAAAGATCAAAGCAACTCCTCATTTTGAATATAATCTGCACAGCACAGGAGTGGAATATTTACAAAACACTAACACAACATTCATGTTTTCACACTGAGCTAAAGGTGAATATTCATAACTCTTGGCATGTGTCCTGCGGGCCGGGCCCTGTTTTAACTCCCTGCCAAAGGAAACAAACTGTAAAACTGCTGAGGAGCTTTTGATGTCTGCTTGGGTTGGAGTACAGTATGTTCTTCCTGCTTTTTCTTTTATAAACAACAGTTTATCTTTAGCATCTGCTGTGCACACTGCTAAAACAAATAATGGCAATTATAATGGGCAGCTTATCAGTGTGTGGTAAGCACACAGACAAGTAGAATAATAATTTACTAAGTAATAAAAGGCTATTATTGCACCTTTTGTGTGTTTATCTCAACACACCAGAAAAACCTCATTCTTTAACAAACCAAAATCTCATTTGGGTTGAAGCATAAATTATGTTACTGTACTTCTGGTTTAGATCACAGGCCTACAGTATGTGGAGACAAATTTAATGAACTGCTCTTTAATCTAATATTAGTACACCTATACCTGGTTTGATTAAGAGGAACTTGTGATGTGGCTTATAAAATAATGAAATTAATGAACAAAATAAATACAAATCTACTTTGAAACCCATGAATGGAGCAAATCACACCAACAGAGGACGCGGTTTCACATTCAACGACGCACGAGCTGCCAAACAGTGCGTCAAGCTCAACAAAACCGGAAATCAATTAATGTGCTTTTCAAAATAATAGTACATTTGGTTAAAACTAGAAATAAAAACATAATTGGGTGTACAGGAACAAACAATTGATTAACATAGTCTACTCAAATGTTCCACTTCATTTAGTTAAAGTGAAATACATACTGTCTAAAGAAAATAAACAATTAGTTGGTCAACACAAAATGTGTTGATTACAAATCAAATAAACATTTAATAGCTAACCATCATGCTGATTATGGCTTATCAAATGTGAGGATTTGCTTGTTTATTTTTTTAATTTATTTATTTATTTTACTGTTTTCAGACAAAGTTTTCCACACATCTTCCAGTAATGTGCAGCTGAATAAGGTTCCTCTCAGATGAAGGACAACAAACTTTAGAAGGAACAAATGCTGGAGCACATCTACTGATTTGCAATCTTTACTTATGATACTATCATATTTGTACTATAATTTAACCAAAAAAACAAACGTGCACTATTAAAGGCTGCAAATCAATGAGTGTACTCCAGTATTTCCCCCTCTAAAATGCAATAAGCAATATTAAGTGCTTAACTTGCGCTTATCTGCAAAACTGATAGGTATTTGTTATAATTTAGACAATGTTTAAAGACTATTTTAAAATTTAACATTATTATATTATATTTTAAAAACATATATTTATTGATTTTATACATTTAACACATTGTACATACAACACAGAACCTTCCCCCAAATTGAACATATGGCTGTGTATAAAATAATAATTATATACGTATATATATATATATATATATATATAAATAAATAAAATTAAAAATATGGTCACAAACATAAAACGAAGTACAGCACACATTCCTCTCAATAGATTAGTCATTTTTACTCCAACTTCACACTTCTAGTGCCTCTTAAATGTCACCATTTTTAACAAATTCAAAACACATTTCCCAGATATACGATACGATATGATACGATACGATACGATACGATACGATACAACTTTATTGTCAGTTTGCACTGAAATTCATTTTGCATCCATAGGCAGCTCAGTTTAAGAAAAAGTACACATCCAATAGACATACTGTTACCATAGACAGACAGACAAGTAAGACCCATCTGACAAAAAAAACAAAAAACACATCACCATTATTCATACATAACCCATTTCAAAATGACCATCTGTCCTCTGGATTTACATGTCTTTAGCAGCACATTAATTATTATTTAGCAACAAGATGGACTGATGGACAAAAGCGTTCTTTAGCCTGATGCAGGTTAAATGTAGGGACTCTGAATCGCCTCTTGGAGGGCAGAAGTTGATATTCCCCATTTAAAACATGTAAGGGATCAGAAGAGATGCTGTTGGCAAGTCTGAGCATACTCTTGTTGTGAGCTGCTTGAAAGGAGGCTGTCACAGGTTGGACAATGATCTTCGCACAGATTTTGATTTGGCTATATATATATACACACATAAAAGATTAAATTTTGGATAAAGACTAATTAATATATTATTAAAAACAATGAATTGTCCCAGATTAATCAGCACAAAATGATTGCTGAAAGGTAGAAATCTTTAATTATGGTTAAGTATATTTATTTGTTGACTGCTTGTGTCAGGCTATTTCATTTGGAACCACATGGTTTTTCTTTCCCATAAATATTTGATACATTTCTCCCTATATTTTCTTTATTACTTGATACACTGGCTGCAACATTTTTCATCAATGCTCATATTTTATTTTGTAAAAAGCACTAACCGGATGTGCTGTCACTGCTCTGTGTGTCTTGACTCTCTGCTGTGATCTGTGCTGTGTTCAAAGCGCTTCCACATTCAGTCGGACTGAGCTGAAGCCTGCAGACAGACAGAGTCTCGTCTCCACACACTGATCTGAGTTCCTGCTCACAGACAGCTGATGATGCTTCAATGAACCGGCGGCTCAGTCACCTGCCTCTGGATGAAGTTGGACTTTTCTTGTTGCAGAACAAACACAATGTGACCATGTTGAAGCAGTGACTGTGTTACCAGGAGTATACCTTTATTGATCCCAGGGAAGAGGGGACTTAAGGATGGGGAAACTTCAGTCAAAACATGGTAAGAAATGTTGAAGTTTTTTTTTTTTATCACTGTATAATAAAATGTTTAAATATTTTTATTATTATATTCTTACAAAAACTAACAATTGTCTGTTTTTGCTGCCCTGTTTCTGATGATCTGAAGCGTGCAAACGCAGAGAAAACCCTGAAGGTGAGGATAAACAAACATTATTTTGCATAATGTTTTATAAATTATGATAATTACCTGCTGATGGGTGTATTTTCCTTCATGTCTCAGGAGACAGTTTTGTTGTGAATGCCTTCCTCCGGAGAGGGATGGAGGAATGTGAGAGGTACAGCACGACAGACCACAAGCTGAAGAACATGCAGGTATCAGGCATTTATTTACTCTTTTTTCTAATTGAAATTAAATGAAAAAGCTATTAATGACTAGTAAAACTGTGTGGGGACAAGTTTTAATACTGACTACAGAGCATTTCTAAGAGTAAAACAAGAAGCATCCAATACAAATAAAAAAAGAGCTGTCATTCTTTAATCCTGTTCTGTCTAAATAGTAAAACTGTCTTAGAAATAATCATTGCATTCCCTCTTGTAAATGCTGCATGTTCAATATTCATGTTTTGCATGAACAAAATTCATTATGGGGGGGAAAAAGGTGTGCCAGGTGTGTGTCTGTGTGTGTGCTGATGGGATGGGCCTGTCAAGCACTTCAAAGTTTGTCTGGTTGAAGCTGTTACATTCACTCTTCTTGAAAGATGAGCTGAGGACTTTCTTGACTTGAGGGGGAAAGCAAACTGTATTCATGTGTGAAGACACGCCGATGTCTTTGCAGAGTTGTAGGTTGTTGTTCTTTCTGTCATGTCTGGCTCCGGCACCAACACTGCAGCGGTTATTCCCCTGCCAGCATCACTGGATGGGGTTATGACAGCCATGAGCCATGTGTGTGAAGCGGCTTGGCAAAGCAGCACACACACACACACACACAGACTGGGTGGAAAGGTAGTCGTTTCTCAGACTGAGGGATATAAGGTTTGCTCTTGTGGCTGCTGGCATCATGACTCAGGGCTGTGTCTTTTTTCCTCAATGCCTCCCATTCTAGTGCGGCTCCCAGTGGGCAGCCCTCTGTGGCTTAACATGACATCACTTCAATTAGTGTGTCGTTTTCTTTTTTTTGAGGTGTACAAGAGTCCCGAGCCCTCAGACAGAAAACTGCCAGGAGTTCACACAGAGGTACTGACAATCTGTGAGGTGGGTGGCTGTAATAGTGGAAGAGTTATGGATTATATCAGGGCTATAAACCGCCCACTCATGGCAAATTAAATGAGAACTTTACTCTGCTTCAGAGGAGGCTGAGTTCACACTCCCCTCAAGGAAAATCACCAAAGGCATAAGCTTGGCACTTATTAGTAGGTGGGTCCCACCCTCACTTCTATCAAAGTCAGGCCTCTGATTTATTTCGTGTCATTAGTTGGTTACATTAGAGGCTCGTTCAAAGACCAGAACTGGATAACATTTACAGCATTTAGCTAACCAGCCTATTACTTCTCCTGCTTTCTCTGAGACTAATTTAGGATTGGTTGAGAGTTGGACAAACCAAAACGCAGTCACATCTGTTACGGCTTACAGCATACTGGTCCTGATATGGTGAAATATTGCTAAGTAAATAGACAGTAATGCTTTTTTTTTTAGGCTGAAAATAATAGGTCTGCCCCCCTCTTAGTCAAATAGTCGACTAATCGGTCGTTTTGGTCTCAGATTTCTTTAGTCAATTAGTCGTTTTTTATGCTTTTTTCATGCTGAATGAGTTAGTTCTAAGAAACTTATGAGCACATCTCTGCTAAACACAAGATTTAAAGTGGTGATTTTGTGTGATTCTTTGTGGATAAACTCACAGATGTTTCACAGATCTGTCAATTAAATCAACTAATTGATTAGTCGATGAAATCGTACGTCGACTAAGGATTTCTTTGATCGCGGACAGCTCTAGGAAGTAACATAAAATTTTACTTGCATTTCCATTTACTCCTGTAACGCTCTTTTGCCATGTCATTCAGGGAATATCAGGCTATATATTCTCCTACAGATATTCTTTTTTATTTCTTTAAAGATGTGAGACATCACCAGTAAATGTATTATACAGTATTGCTTTTTGTATTAGAGGAACAAATGTAAGTGTAACATGTTACTTTTAACTGAAGTAACCACTTTTTATCAAAGTTTTAAGCAGTGATGATGTGCTGATGGAACAAAACTCAAAGCATGATGCAAAGTAGAGCTGAAACAATTAGTCGATTAATTGAATAGTACACTGACAGAAAACTAATCGACAAATACTTAGAGCTGCAATGATCAATTGATTAGTTGTCAACTATTGAATTAATTGCCAACTATTCCGATAATTGATTTATCGGTTTGAGTAATTTTTTAAGAAAAAAAAAGTCAAAATTCTCTGATTCCAGCTTCTTAAATGTGAATATTTTCTGGTTTCTTTACTCCTCTATGACAGTAAACTGAATATCTTTGAGTTGTGGACAAAACAAGACATTTGATGACGTCATCTTGGGCTTTGGAAAACACTGATCGACATTTTTCTCCATTTTCTGACATTTTATAGACCAAACAACTGATCGATTAATCGACAATGAAAATAATCATCAGTTGCAGCCCTACTTTGCTAATTAATTGATACATCATTCAAGTCATTTTTTCAAGCAAAAATGGCAAACATTCTGTACTTCAACTTCTCAATTGTGAGGATTTGATGCTTTTCTTTGCCTAATGTGACATATCTTTGGGTTTTGGACTGTTGGTTTGACAAAACAAGCTATTTGAAGACGTCACTGGACTTTGGGAAATTGTAATGGGCATTTTTGACACTATTTTCTGACATTTTATAGAACAAACGATGATTGATTAATGTGAAATAATTTGCAGATCAACCGACAATGAAAATCTTGGTTAGTTGCCGCCAAATTACTCCACTGTCATGAATGAAATTGATACTATGACGATACGTATCACAGAGGCATAATGTGTGACTGCCTGCTCGTATACAGAGACAGCTCTATTCCTGCTGTTAGAGATGAGCCTATAATGTAAAGATAAATGATGTCCCCGGGGATGTTTCTCATGCTGTATAATTTCCCATCTCACAGACTGACTAGAATTTATCTCTGCTGTAAGACGGTAACTCCATTTCCTCTTTTGATCCCACACGCAGTTAATTAATTCTTATACCAGGATTGGATTACATTGTCACATTTCCAGATAATTATTGGATTATGAGTTGTTAGATGTCTGGCTTTAGACCATGATTAAACAAGTCCAAGCCAGATAGATAATAGCAATAATTATGTCATTTTTTAAAGGGGATTTTAGATGGATTTCAGCCACATTTTCTCCCCCCTGAGTGTTTGACCATACAGCTCTCACCAGATAGTAGTTTCACCACTTAATGCTGGATGATGAGCAGCAGGGACCATTAAAATTGCTTATGATTTTGTACAGGAGGCGATTGGCCAAACGCACAGTTTAGCTCTGACCATCCCCCTCCTCATTGTCAAATGGGGGAGTAGGATTCCTGAGCTGTCTGGCTGCAACTTCAAAGCGCAGAGCTGGGAGTTATAAAAGGGCTCTGATATCAGTGGAGCCTCCGAACCCTCACCCCTCTATCCCCCTGCCCTGTCCTGGGGGATGGGCTGAGGGATGGAGTACAACCAGGGAGAAGAAAAAAAAAAAACAAGCGCTAACATAGCCCGTGCCTAACAACATTAGTTTGCGTAAACCTGTGAATATCCTCAGTCATTTCTTTTCAAAAAATTGTGAATGCTTTGCCGCGCTTTAGCAAGAAATAACAAAAGATCAAAGGATGCAAAGACTTGTTTAAATATTGATATTGCTGCAAACCATGATTCAAGATTGCAGCTGGCAGGTTGCCCTCACTATGAAACACTATAGGCTCCTTAAAAGAGTGGTATTAGTGGACAAAGAGAGCGTGATTCAGCAGGATGACTTGGCTCATCCTGGGTATAGTCATCAAGGTTTTGACACCTCTTTGCAGGTGCAAGATAAGTCTTATTACCTGTTCAAGCACCTGGTGTAACGGAGGAATATTACAGGTGAGATCAAAGTGGCAGTCCAAGGTATAATCGCCCACCACACCTTCCAAAAAAAACAAGTCTAGTCCGTAGTTATTGAATATGTAATATGCGAAAAAAACACCTAACTCTGTACTTATCCAAACCTGCGTTCATTAGTGGAAGAGCTCTGTGAAGGTTCACTGTGTTTCACCTCTGGAAACATCAACACATCAACAGTCCAGACCCTCACACACACAACCACAGTGCTTCAAACAGACATGCTTGGATGCCCAAATAATGACAGGCTAATTCAGCCTTTCAGCACCATCTTTTGTCTCAAAACTTCCCACAGACTTGGCCCGTGAAGAGGGAGTGTGTCAACATTTTAAATTCCACAACAAAGACCTTTTATTATTCCACTTTGAAAGGTTAATAATATCACACTTGAAGTTAAAAAGGCTCGGTTAGGGATTCAGTTGGATGTAATGGATGTGCCAAAAGCTCCGAGACGCAAATTTATTTTGACTTGCGGAGAGTTACATAGCACTCACCCCTCAATAATAAATTTGGTTTAAGAGCAGAGTTCCCAAAGCAGCTCACTCGACTAATTGTAAGCTAATGTTTTTTTAACATTCATTTGGAATCTGTGAATAAGACTTTCCCCTTATATAAAAATCCTCATTTGGCGATCCCGCTCAAAATGGATGTTATGTTTGGACAATTTTGCCGCCGGGCATTTGGGTATATCTTCTAGTCGCCACGTTCATTTTGAGTGAGCAGTATTTGATTTGGATCTGATGCGGGGATATCTGTGTAATCTTAAGGCTGTGGCCCCGAATGACATTTCTTTTTTTCAAGTTTAAAACTGAGGTCAGCTCTTTTTTAGCTTTGAGTTGTGTGCACTGGATGCAATCGTCTTTGAGTTGAAGAATGTTGTTCTTGTCAGCAACATCTCATGACTTTTCTCTTCCGCCTCTCTCTTACGAACACAAACGACCAAAAAAAAAAAAGCCTGTCCCTGATGCGCCATGCAGGCACTACCAGGGAGCAGTACATGGTGGAGAGGAGACAAAAAGGTGTGCTCATATATGTACTGCTTTTGAAGGGACTTGAAGGCATTTGGAGAGTTTGTTTTTTTCCACCCCTTCTTTTTTGGGGGAAATTGGCTTCACAAGAAGGCGAGCTATGAGCCTTCATCTCTGAATGAAAAGCATGTGGCTGGCATCCAGAACAGCGGGGTCTTTCAGCACGGCCCCGGCAGACATCTGTTCCTGGTTTGTACAGCAAAATCCTGGAGCAGGGAGAGGGGCTGTGGTGGGAAGAGGGTGGAAGGGAGAGGGTGGCGGGGAAGAGGAAAAGAGGAGGGAGGAGGAGGAGTGGGGGGGTTTAAGGGTGGCTTTTTTTTCATGGGGGAGATATTTGAGGGGTTTTAAAGGTAGTGGGGGAAGGGGAGTAATGGAGAGCCTCATCCGCCTCGTCCACTGCATTGTTTTGGGGGGGCTGGAGCTGACCTTTGATCTCACCTTACCTAATCACACCGCTCTCTTGGGCCTCTTTTTTCTACGTTGGTTGCCATTTGTCCAGAACAAACACTCACCTCTCTGTCAGCGTAAAAATCATCACCTGGTTGGCTCCGACACTCGTCACAAGTGCGAGATGCTTGTTTTAGCCATTCTTTCGTGTTGGAGTGTTTAAGTGCGTATCACCACATGGCTTCGCCTGTGAGTCAGAGGTCGAGTCTCTCTCTCTCTCTTTTTCTGTCTGTGTGTGTTTTGAGTGAATGACTGAGTGAGAGGCAAAGAGTGGTTTGTGTGGCCTGTGCCTAATGGAGAAAGACATTAGAAACACTGCAGGCAGATTAAATGTTTATTTTTCTGGGGATATTTATACGGTCTGAAGTACTTTGAAGCAGTTTGCTCACTTTCACCCTAATTCCCCTGTGACCTGCACTCATGAGGGGAGCGAGGCCTCTCTCTGGCCATCAGGAGGAATCAAAGAGTCATCACGTTTCTTCAGAATCCTTCAGCACGAACCAGGGACGGATTTATCTACCTGGGAGCGTCTGGGAAAAATTGAGCCGTGGGTTCCTATTAACTCTCCCACCCATTTGATTTTTGGGTCCAAACTAATTTTTTACACAGGGCCCAAGATGAGGTAAATCCTGGAGTCACCTTACATTAGTAAGTACATTAATATTTTGGTTTAAATTGTGCAGTAGTGGTGCATTTTACTAAACACATTTTTAATTACAATAATCAAATTAAAGTTACAAGCAGCAATGAACGCCCTTGCACCTTCCCATGCGTCGGGGGTACCAGCAGGACGCCGGTTGATGCGGCCGTGCACTTCCATGACCATCGAACACTGCGCACACGAGTTAGATGTCATCTCCTGTGTGGAGTGCGTGGCGCTGGAGATGGTGTATTGCAAATTTTGCACCACTTTGTGTGTCCACTATGTGGCGTTAGAGAACACACACTAAACATGCATTATGTTGCACCATCTCAAATGTAGACCACACAATGTAAATTTCATGTAAATTGTATGATGTTTGTCACATAACGAGGACTTCCTGTTGCCAGTAGGTGGCGCTATGACTATGAGTCAATATTGTCATGTAGATGTCCTCACACCTGGACTGCTATAAGTAGGTTAAGTTTGGGGCAGATTACAGACGGATTACAATCGAGTTACAACAGTTTGTTGTTTAACGGTGAATCATGTAAATTGTCCGCCATGCCACGGCAATGCCGTTTCACGAAGGCAAAACTTTTAAGAACTTTTTATCATAAAGGTCTTTAGATTGTACTGACCAAATTTGAAGTCGATCGGGTTAAATCTGTAGGAGTTCGTTGAATTACAAAGCCTGGAAATGGCCAAAAATACACGAAAACTTCACACAAAATTGGAAAATTGACTGACTTCCTGTTGGGTTTAGAGCATGGCCTCAAGAGCCTTTTTTAAGTCTATATAAAATACATGTGCCTACCAAATTTCATACATGTAGGCGATACACCTGGACTGGTAAATTGGACTTCCTGGATTGAATTTCATGTCTCACCAGTACCTGAAAAAACAGGTACAGTAAGCTAACCATCTCCTGGCTGTAGCTTCATATTTACTGTATGAGAGCGGTATCAGTCAATAATATAAGCATGCAACATAGCATACTTACTTAATGCCTATATTTTTGCCAATGTTATCATAAAAATAGCTATATCAAAATAGATATAACACAACCGCATTTCATCAACATATTGATGGCACATATATGATGGCATAAAGAATCATTAAAATTTCTCCTACAGCTCAAAGTATAGAGTAGTACAGTATATATTTAGACAAGAGAAATGACAGTCGCTTCCTTCATTATTGGAGCTGTTATCTGCAGACATATGGAATGAAGCTCTGTCGCCTTTGGAGCTATCTCGGTCCCATCAGCGCCGCTTTGAAGTCACTTCTTGTCACTGCTTTTCATGATATTTATGAGATATCTGATTGAGTACTTCAGAGAGATCAGTGCGGCTTTACAGGACCGGATTGCAGGAAGGCATCGAGCATGCGATTGTACGTGAATGTCTCAACTTCCTGAATGGAGCCCATCCCGGGTTTTCAGTGGCACTACATGACCTAGACGTGCGTGGTCAGCGATGACAGCAGGGAGACCTCACTTCCCCTCCATGGTTAGAGTGCTGGTGGCTGTTTGGGGCAGCCCCGCCTAGGGTTAACACTGCTCTGTGTCTTTGCTCTCGATCGCTCGCTGCCAGGGGAAAGAAAATACCTGAAGCTGGAGCCCAGTGCTTAGCGCTGACATTTTTGGCAAAGGCTGCTGGATCCAAGTCTGTGTTTGATCTTGTGCTTCTCCCAGCCAAGTAAAACACCGGGAGACTCAAAGGTTATTACATTTTAGTGTGTAAGGTATGTTTCCACATAAACCCCTGTTCCCCCTTAGAAAGCTTTAGCTCTTTTCCAAGTGGACTTCATTTCGCAAGCCTTAGAGCAGCCAGGGGAATATCATATTTTTTCAGTTATGGTTGTTGGTGGTGTTATTGTATGCTGTCATTATAGCCGTTGTTAATTGATTACATTGTTTAAACTGCATCTTCAGTGAGCGTAGGGCATGTGTGGAGCTCAGGGAGGACATCAATAAACATAATCAGAGGCATTGCAGATCTATGTTTGTTCAATATTTTGTGGCTTTAAATATTTGCAGATTGAAAGGGAGACTGCTTGTTTGTTTAAAGAGGACAGGGATTCCTCTTTTGGACACAAGTTTGTTATCCTATGAAATTCAGACAGTGGAAACTTGAGATTGTCTCCACTAAGGTCAGATGCTGACCTGACATATATTCCACAATACAAGCAGAGGGGGAACTAAATAGCAGCGTGCCACACAATACACCGATAGATATGAATGACTTAGAACATAAATCTTCGGCATGACTACCTCTACTTTTGTTGTTCGCGTGAGAAAATAACAAACACATAAGGAAAGAACGTAACAAGGACAGCGCTGCCAGATGAAATATAATCTCTAAAATGTATGTACAATTTAGGTGGACCTTTGTGTTTTTGAGCTCCTCATCATGTTGTGACGCCCCTTGCATCTCTTTTTGGCCTTTTTGGTGGATATGCATTCACCTTCTGTGTTGTTCTTGTACAAAAAGCTTTCAGAGTCACCCCTGAATGCTTCGAAACCTCATTCTTGCTCCACATTCCTGAACCTGACGCCCTGCTAGGTTTGAGACTGGAGAGTGAGACACCACACACCACAAACCCTGGCTTCCTGTATGCTTTAAAAAAAAAAAAAAAAGCCCAGCGGAGGGCACTCGGAGCTGCTGGCATTGTTGCTCATTGTTGTGATGCTGTGCTGTTCTTTATAGATCAAGGATTCAGGAAGGGTGTTATGCTTATAGTAGACACTCCAGGTGTCCCTCGTGAGATTTAGGAGCATTGCCATGATTTTGAGTGTTTATTTCATACCGGGAGACATTTGATGTTCAAGGACCTTGAAAAAAAATGTGGGATTTATAGCAGAACTGTGTTCGTAGGTGAACACACTTTACACAACATCCATCTTCCTGTCTCCCAATTTCATATACAGAATGCCACAGCACAAGATTTATCAAACACACCCAAACCCAGCCCCCCCGAGGAGTTAGGCATCTTTCTCTCTGCTCAGAGCTCAGCCTCCCCCTCTCTGGGACCCCGAGCCTGCACATGTGTAGGTATCGCTATTACTCAGCTCATAAAACGCCACAGTCCCATCTGAAAGTGGTTAGCTGTTGAAACACACCAGCAGCTTCAAAGCTTTGGATCCAGGCTCTGCAGACAGCACAGGCCTGGCCTTCCTTCTGCACATCACATTCCTCCCCGATGGGGAATGGCTGAAAAATTTGCTTTTGTTACACAAACCTGTTCCCGTCATCAAAACCCTCAATGGGTCTCCATTAAAAGGAAGTGGTTTATTTTTGTCACGGGTGGTAATTTTCAGGGGAATTTAATTCGGGAAACTGCAGAATGATTTGATTTACGTTCAGGAGAAAATCAGCAGTTCTCATATTCTGCGCTGTTGTATTTATATACCGAAACACCTTTTGTGCTTTTTCTATATGTGACAAAAAGGGAGGGAGAGGATGAAACGGCGCTGAAAGAGGCCACTGTTCTCATTTCCTCTGAAGGCAGCCTTCTTTTCTTCCCCCACCCATTTCTTTCCTGAGCTGTGTCCACTTCAAAAGGCTGACCTGGCCCTGTGTGTGCCATGTAACTTGTTTACCTAAAGGCTCATTTCAAATAAACAGCAGTTCTCCTTGAGATGCCTGCCTGCCCCTCCTCACTGAGCGCCTTTCAGAGACACCATCTGCTTGTAGGAGGTGCTTCACTGAGAAAACGCACTCTTCTAAATCTGGATTTTATTTCATGATATTGCTGCGAAGAGAATTTTGTAGCATGTGGCTTTACAAAAAGCTTACAAAATGTGTTTAAACTAAGAAAAAAAACACCTTTAGCTCATAGAAAACCTGCTTTTGTGGTACAAACAGGAAGTAGATTTGCCTATAAATGAATACAGGAAAGTTCTGCAAGGTCTTTCTCAATAACCAGCAACCACTTCTTGGCGTTGATAGGGGCTGACTGATCCTATCACGTAAAGAATGCCAGTGTATCAGAATATCTGAACTTTTACCCCCAGTGTCATGTGCTCAGCTACTCTATCCTGGCAGCACCTGATTATCTCGTAGCTTTTAAGGTGTTATTGCACATCAGCCCCGTCGGCTTTTTGAAGCATAAGTCGTCTTTCAAGAACTTTTATCAAACATCAAGTGTCACACTTAGTGCTTTCAAGTGGACTGCCTCCAGACGTGCTGCGTGATAGAGAGCAAGACTCCATCCGACTTGTAGCTTTATACCTGAGATTAGATAAGAATATACAAGCAGCGGAGCTAAGCTAACTCAGCTCGTGTTTAAGTGCTCTTTCATATTGCCTCACGGCCCCGGTTTCCAGTAATTATGCCTGTGAAAGCAGCAGCTCTCTGTGCGCTCTGCTGAGCTGCCCTCTGCACCATAGCCTTTTGATCTCTGCTTGTGCCATGGATGAATTACGTTCCAGAATTTCACACTGGGGAACAGTGTTTCAGACGCACACAGCTAGTCTGTCAGGTCACTAAAGTGCACACATGGCTGTCCAAAAAGGAAGAAGCACAGATGTTGCAGTCTCGCCGACTGCGGCCTCAAAATCTCCACTTGGCGTATTTCTGTGATGTGTCACAAATAAAAAAAAAATTATTATTCATGGTTTGCACCACGAGGCTTTAAAATTCTTGTCTTGTAGCTACGTTTTCAAAAGTAATTCATCATACCCTCTCATATCCTTTTTATTTTTTCGACCAGTAATTTTCTTTGAGAATAATTCAACAGAAATATGAATGAGCTTTGCATGATTTTGGTGCATCAGTAATTGGCCCATGAGCTACTTTATTTTTTTCTCATCTGTTCATCTTCAGCTTTCAACTTTGTCCCCTTTTTCATGGGAAGTTGCGTCGCATATGCATTACAGCCAGTGGCCCTTTGGCAACGGTCCATTTTACATGTCCAGGCTTCCTTCATCACATCGTCTGAATATCGTGGAGTCTCCTCTGCTTCCTGCGCCCAGCAGGCGTGTATTTTTAGGAATCCTCAGGAAAACACTTGGTGTTAACCCCGGGATGACCCCCTGTCCAGTTCCAGGACTGTGAGGAACTTCACAGCTTGGACTTAAGCCTGTTCTTGCAGTGTCAAGAATTCTCGTGGTCTTTGAGACTGGCAACCCCGACCGGCTGGAGGAGACAGTCAGAGAGAGTTACACAACAACACAGAGAGAGAGAGAGACGGGAGATAAAAGAGGAACTTTGAATATGCAGCAGCTCTTTTTTTCTTTATATGTCAGACTCAAGATATTTAGTGTAAAAAACTGTGCAGCAGTCTGCAAAGCCGAGACATTTTTCACCCAAAGCCTTAAATATTTCATAGTAAGAAGGAACAGTACCAATTATGCAAACAAGCGGCGTCTCCTGGGACTTGAGGTTTGGCAAGTGTCATTGAGAATAGTTGGGCTATAGCAGATGACTTATTAGGGGCTCTGCCTGTCTACCTTGGTTATTTGTTGCATCCTACTGCACTGAAGTCTGTATTTTGGCAGTCTGTGACCGGCGAGCCTAACTCTCCCTGAGGGCTGAATGCAGTAATAGTACAGTACAACAGCCGCCCGTCTCTGTTTGCCCAGTATGCCTCACAGATGGATGTGTGGAGAGTTCATGCTACATTACCAGCTGATTGGTCACGGCTGCAAAAGCTCCTCTTATCGTGGTCAGTCATATGGATCGGTACTTCTCTGTGTTAGTCACCCATAGGGAGCAGTAACTAGTGGACGGTAGAGCTGTGGTCTTGACCCTGAACCTGTTCTCATCCTGCTGGAGGACATGTTCAGGAAACCAGCAGGCAGCTCATCCACCAGCCCTCAAGCCCTTAACAGCAGGAGCGCCTCAGATTTAAGTGAGCAGCCAAAAAGTCATTGTGGATGAGATAGACATCATCATTCAAGTATGTACTCGAGTGATTCCCAACCAGGGGTACTTGTACCCCAGAGCGTATTTCTAAGGGTTACATGGAAAGCTCAAATAAACTCAACTAACTCAAATAAAAAAAAAGAAATTGTAAGAAATATATCCATTAGGGGTGTCAATCACCAGAGGCCCTCACGATACGATATTATCACGATACATAAGTCATGATACAATCTTATGGCGATTTTAAACATTTTGCGTTATGTCTAGTATTGCGATAAAATATATTGAGATTTATGACCTTTTTTCAACTGCAAATTATGCAGTTTGTCAACATCTGTTTTATATAATAAGATACAGTTTTCACTCTGTTCATCTCAGAGTTTTCATTCACAGATCTTGAGGTCAGAGGTCAAGAGACCCCTTTAAAAATGGCTATGCCAGTTTTTCCTAGTGTAACTTTGGAGTGTTATTTAGTGTTCTTCCAGACAAGCTAACATGACATGGTATGACATGGACGTGGTACCATTCAATTCCTTAGATTTTCTAGTTTTATAAGATACCAGTATCTTCACTTTAGCTTTAAGACTGAGCCCGCTACAACCTCTGAAAGACAGAATAGCGGTCGGATTGTTAAGAGGTTAATAATTTATATAATAAAAGATCGATACTTGAAGTCTGTGTATTTAAACAATGTTGCCACGCAAGATGTTGCAATACTTTGCTATATCGAATTTTTTCCCCACCACTAATATCCACGTATTTGTGTTAAAGGGACTGTTTGTAACTTCTTACACGTATAAATCATTGCGGGCCGGTGTCCCATGCACGCTGTTCAGACAAGACTCCAACACAAACTACACGGAAGCACCAAAGTTATATCTAGTGAAGCCCGTCTTGCAAAACAGTGTTGGCCGCGGTCGGAGGATGCGGGGGAGACCGTAGCTTTGGTCTCCAGGGCCGGAGTCTCTGCTGTACTCTGCTCCTCTGCCTGCCTGCATGTCTTCACTCACACACCACGCTTGTTCTCGCTTTTTCGCTCCACTCTCACGTGCATGCGCGCACACTACAAACTGCAGAAGAGTTAGTAGCTCTGAGAATATCTAGTAAATGTACAGTGGACGTTTGTGCAGAAATAAATGCTGCAGCTCCTCCAGACCAACAGAGGTTTTCCATGTCTTGTGAAGTGACGGGGCTCCGCAGCGAGTAACGTTATCGTTTCCAACAAAAACTCCGGTGTCTCCCCTGTTCCCTCCGACCGCGGTCGGGAGGCTGAGGCAGGAAAAGCCAACACTAGGATCAGCATTGATTTATGGAGAGACCTTCGTCTGGTCAGCTAACATTACTGCCAAGCAGCTGAAATATAGAATGATATTGTGGTTTTAGCTGACGTGTGTCGCCTCACTGTTTTGAGCGATGCTCGTTCATGTTTATGTAGAGCGAGCGCGAGCAACAGGACGCTGACTTTCGTTGATTTCACGGCCACAGGTGTCGCTGTTAACAAGCATTTCTGAATCTTACAAATAGTCCCTTTAAGGAGGAAAATAAACAGCCAACTAGGATTATAAATTGGTGTGGCTCTGATCTTCAGTAGATTTAATGTTTAAGCTGCCCATCTACCGGAGCCAGTTGTCACAACGTGTTGCAACTGAGAGTGAAAACTATAGTTAGCAGGTGAGCAGAGAAGTTGAAATGGGTAGCTAACACGCCACAAGTAATGGACAAATTAAATAGTTAAAATAAATAAAGAAATTAACTTAGACATTGTGTAGATTGTTTGCTAAATGTATGAATAAACTAAAATATTATGCTAAAACTAATGGATACACTGTTGAGATAGTTTGCTAACTGTATGGATAAACAGTTTTACGTAATGGATTAATGGTTGAACAGTCAAGGCCCTGCCACTAGTAGTACAAATGCAAACTTTACCAAAGCAACCTACACACCAGAGGTGGGACCAAGTCATTGTTTTGCAAGTCAAAAGTAAGTTTCAAGACTTTGCACTCAAGTCTCAAGTCAAGACAGGCAATCCCAAGACCTAAACTTTGAGTTTCAAGTCCTAAACAAGTCCTAATGCCGTCTTCACCAAATGTAATGCCATTTTAACAACAGAGTAATATATTCAATTTACAAAAATCATGAATGCTTTTTAAAATAAGTATTTATTTGATAAAATACGTTTGTTAAACAAATATGACTGAACTTATAAAAAAAATAAATTAGAGTAGATGTTGGGACTTGGATGTTGCTGTATGAATAGCTTTAACATTAGTTGATTCAGGAAATTAATTGATTCGTGGAACACTTTTTAAATAATGTACTTTTTATCATTGACATTGGTGTTAAAGTCTTCTTTTGATTTTGTCACGTCGAGTCTAAAATCATCAAATTTGTGACTCGAGTCCAATTCATGTGACTTGAGTCCACACTTCTGCTACACACTGACAACTCAATTTGATGAAAAAAAAATTGTAACAAAATCCACTTAACATCCTGTTTATAATCCATTCATAAGAAAATATTTGGAAGATGACGAGTGGTGTTGATGAAGAGCTACTTGAGCTCATTTGATAGGGCTGAAGTGGTACATCAGACATAAAAGGTTGGGAACAACTCTCCATGTACAGCTTGGCCAATGTTGCTGCTCTTCCACGCTCTACGCTGGCGCGCAGCTGTCCTTCCCCAACATGGTTTGTTTACATTTCTCAGTCACCCACAGGAGCACTGTAACGCCTGTAGTTCCACCAGCCTCCAACCACAGAGCCTCGCCCCTATGAACTGCCAGGCCTGGTTTTCAAAGCTGCGACTCAAATCCCTTGTAGCTTAACAAAACGAGCAGTGAAAACAGTGGTGTTGGTGGTTATCTCACAGGTGAGAGCCATTATAACTGACATCTCAATTCTAGACAGACAGCTGGCAACCTGACACCGACTACACAAAAAGAGCCCTCTAAAGGTGAGAGTGATTGTGTTGAAATGGTTTTCACCCAGCACAAGCAGACAAGGTGCTTACAAAGCCTTGTTGACTGAAACTGACAGTTTGAAGATCTATACGAAACCGCTGGCTACATGAGGTCATTGCAGCTGATCGGTTTCAAACGTTGCTCAGCTGGACACATGTGGAGAGTGCCTACAGTAGATGTGAGAGGTGGAGTTGCAGTAATGGGATTGGCGTTGCAGCCACCTCACCCAACAACCTGGCGTTCTCCGATCTGCTGTGTTGTTTAAAGGGCCTGAGGAATGTGGAACAAATCCCCTCAGCTTTATCGGCCTGGGCGCGCTCCCCATTGGCCGGGCTTAAGAGCCAGGGGCCTGCGCGGGAGCTTACAGAATTTCACATGGAGGCCAGAAACAGAGGAACATCCTGTTTGAGTCTAACCGCCTGTCCCACACTGGCTTTGATATGCCGTCCTCCTGCGCACTCACTTCTTTCTTGTTTGTCAGGGTGCGTGTGTGTGTGTGTTGAGAATGTCCTGTCTAGTTTCTGCGTCCTGTCTTTTTTTTTTTTTTTTTTACATCTGGTGCTGCAGTCTATACTTAATTTTAAAGCTGAATGATTAATAATTTGATAAATAAGTTGGTTGGAATAATTAAATAATAATGAAATGATTTATTTAGCATATTCGCCAAAAGATTTGCTGGGGTTTGGACTGTTGGTTAGAAAGAAAAAGATATTTAAACACATCACTTGGTCATTTTTATGGATTTCCTGATTTTATAGGCGTTTAATAGATCGATTGAAAAAAACATTGATAGATTTGATAATGAATATAATCGTTTGCAATAATTTAAAAAAGTGTGTTAAAATAGTTTTAATTCTTTATACATAACTAGTATGCCTCATCATAAGACATGTAGACTTGAGTAGAACTGCAACTATTAATCGATTAATCAATTAGTTTCAAATATTAAATGAATCGCCAACTATTTTGATAATCGTTTAATCGGTTTGAGCATTTTTTTAAGAAAAAAAAGTCAAAATTCTCTGTGAATATTTTATGGTGTCTTTACTCCTCTATCACCATAAACTGAATATCTTTGAGTTGTGGACATAACGAGACATTTGAGGACGTCATCTTGGGCTTTGGGAAACACAAACATAGACATTTTCTGACATTTTATAGACCAAACAACTAATAGATTAATCGGCAATGAAAATAATCGTTAGTTGCAGCCCTGGACTTGAGACATGGACTTGACCACTGTAAGTCTGACTTGAAACTTTTAGGCAAAAACATTCAAGTCTCGAGTTTTACCTTTTAAAATCTCAGAACAAAATAAAGGATAAACTTCTGACTGTTAAAACAACCCATTTCACTGAACTTTTGTTCGAGCAGATCGTTAAATGTTTGAGTGCATATAACACATGGCATTGGTCATATATAAGTCAACGCAGAGACTATTGCGTTACACCACCAAGCCCTGTTACCTCAGAATTAAAGCAACATGCTCTCTGTGGTGCAGTCGTAATGTGTGTGGCACCACATTTTAAACTTCAGATTTTTGTGTTTCGAATATAGTGAACCACGACAGCCACTTTGTGTTTTTCTCTTTCCAGTAACTGATCAAATAGTATTATGAACTGCTGCCTGTATAATTCAATACATTTGCCTAACCCAGATTCATGAGTGTGATTCCAGTCACTGGTATGAAGCACATGGTTTTTCAAGTCCCTACAGTAGCTGCCTGTGTGACAGCTGAGAGGGGGGCACTCCATTACATCAGACTCCTATCAAAGCCCACTTTAATGAAGGCAAGCTGATTACAGCACCGGTGACAGATGCAGGGTGGTCAGCCAGTGATGCTAATCTTTGTTTATGCCATCCAGCAGGTCATAATCAAAGTGAGAGAAAGATCAGTGAGAGGGTAAGGAGGGGCGTGCAGAGTTTAGGAGATAGTCTCCCCTGATTGAAGGGTGACTTTCAGTGGTTTACGTGCTGCTCTTACATAGACAGGCAAGCATGCTCATCTCCCCCCACAGCTGTTGTTATACTAGGACCGAAGAGGCTTCGCCCCGGTGATTCATGTCCTGCCAAGGGAGAGGTTTTGCCTCCTGTTTGACCTCAGAGAGAGTCCCGCTACCCTGAGAGGGCCATATCTGGGCCATCTTGGCCACATGGGTTCAGTCCAGATGACAGGATGGCATTCTGCTCTGATCTCATTTCCATTCATAGAAGGATAGTCATGTCAGGGTACATACATAGATAATTAGTTGACAAAGGCACATTTTAGCTGTCCAGTACTGGCAAGGATTAAAAAGGTAAAGTTGAGGCTGCTCCAAACCCTTATTGAGGGTCCTTGGCTCACTCATGATAACACCGAAACTGAATCATAAAAAACATGCTTTCAGCTTGTGTTTATATTGTGATCAACATTATTAGGCAGGCTAACTCAAACCCAGCAGTACATGCAGAGCTGTTAGTTTTAATTTTGCTACTCAATACTAGCTGAGGCCACAGTGCTCTGTTGACTCTGAGCACCATAATTATCCTGACTTGGACTGAAAGCTGACGCCTGATGAACCACAGGGAGAAGGGGGCTCTCTGTTCAGCCGTCAAGAGACCGACATATTGTTCTTTTACTATCTCGCAAGAGAAGAGATAGAAGTTGTGCAACTCGCCATATTTTCAGCCCCTTCCCCCTCTCTCTCTCTCTCTCTCCACCCCTCTCTTTTACTCTGCCTCTCCTCAGTGTAACCGCTCACATCTGGTTTTGAGTCAAGGCCAGGTTGGTTTCTTCTGGAATGGAGGGCTTTTATTTCTCAATGGCCCCACTCCCTCTCCAGTTTCATTCTGCGGTGACGAGTATGCAGTTTTGTTTACGAATTGGTGTTCCTTTCTTTATATTGATTCTACTCAATCCTCATCTTCATCACTGGGGAACCCCACAATCATCCCCAATTAATGGCCAGTGGAAGCGGGAATGTTGGTCGGCTGGTGGTCGTCAAGGCCTTCCTGTGGCGCCCTCATAAGTGTCAGTTCCAGGTGACTTTGTATTTCTAGAAACTGTGTACATCCTGTTAGCCGCCAAGTATTTGTCTCCCAAGACGCTCTCTGGCATCAAATTAAGGAAATAACTGAGATTGTTGGTCTGGTTTGGATAAGGAACTGCACAGATACAAACACAGAATTAAATATACAGTTGTAGCACCCACTGTACTGTAAAAGTTGTTTTTAAACTAATTACACTTTTATATAAAAGAGTAAACTATCTGAAGTATTTCCGAAAACCACATGGATTTAAATTATGCGAGGAAGCATCCAGGCAGTATCCTGTGTTTGTATTTTCTCCAGCATATGTTTGTGCTTGGATACGCATCCAGACATCTGATCAAGTTGCCATATTTCATACCCCGAGGCCAGAGGAACTGTGTAAACAATCTTCGTGTTAGCCCCCTCTGTTTTTGAAGTTGTGATTTTCAAAATCAGTTGTGCATCATATGGTTTGAAGAATGGACTAAAAGAAGTGTGTGTACTTATATTTAGGGGGTGAGCTGGAAGAGGGGGGATGTGAGAACAAAGATGTGCAGTGTTTTCCAGCGGGAGGATGGGTGGTAGGCAGGCAGAGAGAGAGAGAGAGAGACTCCTGGGGGATGTCTGATGTCACCTGGTAGGGAGCTATGAAAGCTTCCCCTGGTTACCCTATCCCACATAAAAGTCTGGCAGTAGGCTGAGGCTTTAGGGAAGCTTGGCAGAACTGCTGCATTAAACAGGAACAAACATCACACGCCTCTCTGTCTGTCTCTTATGTCAAGGCGTCTGGGAGACAGAACCTGTTTACATGGAACACTGTCAGTGCATATTTTCAATGCACTTTTTTTTTAAGACAACGGAGATCTAATACCGTATCATCTTCTTGTCATTCTTCGTCCGTCCCACACATGCGGTTTTCCATCTGTCTCCCCCCCCCCATACCTAATATCACACACCGTGTAGATGCTTCAGGTGTACGCCACTGGTGGAAAACAAGGAACACTTTGCTCCAAAATGCTAACACATTTGCGTCGCCTACAGAGCCGTTTGTGATCTGATAGTGAAAGAATGAGAGCGGCTAGATGCCAGAAAGCAGTTAATTACACATGTGGTGGGCAGATTTGAGCCCGACACCGTGGGCGATGTGGATGGAGATGCCATATGTTTAGACGTTAAACTGCAGACTGCGGTCAGACCCAGCCTGCTCTCTCATTAGCTCCCCCGATGGATGTAATGAGCATGGAGGTGGTGATGGTGTTGGTGAGGGGGAGCCATGTGTTCAACACAAGCCCTGCTGGTCCCCTCCTTGTGCACGCAGCAAGACGTCTCCTGATATCACAATTCTAATTAGAGACAAGCTTCACATTTGGCAGTCGGTAGATTGATTTGTTTCATTATATTTAACGCTGAATCCTGTCTTTCATTTAGAGGTGCTCATACCTTGCTCCGCACCCTCACGGGAAGAGGATGAGGAGAATCAATGGTTGTCTTTGATGTTCCTCTGAACTGCAGAACAGTGCGTCTGTGTGAACTCCCTCTTCCTTACATACTGCCCTTCATTAGGGGACCGCGCGCTACAAAGAGGGGAGATAAAAGCATGCAGCGTAGAAAGGAAACAACAACTTGGCTGCAGAAACCACAATTGATGGAAACTGTGTGTTTTCGTGTAGGGATGCACTCGTCTGGTTTCTAGCGTGTACATTTGGTGATTAAAGACTGCAGCTTGTTTGGGGCCCAGGGAGCGGTACCAGTTGTCTCCACCTTTCCCAGAAGCCTTCCAGAGTCTGTAAAAATCCACCTCCACCTCTCCCACTGAGCTCATGGGGACTGGAGTAAGCAATAGATAGGCCATATCTCCCCTTTAACAAACCACATCCTCCTCTGCTTCTGCTCTTATCAGCTTCTCTCCTCTCCCATCTTTGTTCCTCTTATCTTTCCTTCCCTCCTTTTCCCCTTTGTGCCCTCTTTCCTTTATTCCTCCCGCTTATTTCCTGCCACTCTCCTGTTTCCCTCTCCTCCTCTCCCCAAGGCTCGACTCCCTTTCTTTTCACTGTTTTCTCTCAATGTCTCCGGTGGCCAATTTGCAGGGGGTGTCCGAGCCTTGACCCCGAGACTCAAGCGGCTCCCCCCCTCAGCAGTGAAGGTCAGGGCCAGATTACAGGCTGGAGGTATCATCCTCTGAAGTGAGGAATAATCACGGGCTCTGAGATTGTTAAATAGAACCACAGGCCCTGGCGCTGTCATTACTCTGAGAAAGAGGGGAAGGGGAAGGGAAAAGGGGGGGCTCGTTCACCTAAACGTATGCAGATGTTCCGACTCTCGCTTGAGCCTCGGCTCTGTTGAAGGTACATGGAGTTCTTTTGTTTTCTAGCATCTATCTGTTTTTTATTTGTCACGTTTCACTGGGCCCCCTTGATTCAATCTGGTGGGATTTTATTTCAAAGTGTGTGTGGAGCAGTTTAGAGGACCGGGATGACGTAAATAAGATGAATCATTTGTTGTTTAAATACTTGTGGTTTAGGGGCTATGCTGCACTTAATTTTCATTGTTTCCACAATCCAGTTGTAATTAAAGAATGGCCGCGTGTGTGCGCGCGCATGAAAAAGACGCTGTTGCCTTTGCCTCAGTGTGCCTCTGCATTAGCACATGTGTGGGATGGTTATGAATACATTGTGGTTCTGTTTTATGCAGGATATAGATTATTCACATATGACAGTAGAGCTTTTTTTTCCATTCCACCCCTTTTGTCCTGCTTTTGTTTTATGGCTATGTGTATTTAATCAGTCCCATCCTATCTGCATGGAAATTTCCATCTGGCAATTATTCTCCATTCAAAATAAATACACATGTTGCTGGGAGCTCATTGTGAGGTTTGTCTAACATAAACCAAACTTCTCAGAATCAAGTTTTCAATGAGAAACACAACAAAACTTTCCCCTAAACTTCTTCCATCAAACTCTCCTCGCCGGTTTCCATGTCAAGCCGGATGAGAATAAACAGGTTGGCTAAGAGAGAGAGAGCTGAGACGATGAAGTGCATTATGGGTTTTTTGATGGATGCGAGGGGTCCGTTTGAAGGGCTTGGAGGAATCTTGAAAGCTTGGTTTTGGCCGCGCTCGCCGTGTCCCAGACAGTGAAACACAATAAGCGTGCAGATGTTCAAAGTGTTTGGCCGCGCTGGAGCCTCCAGCCCTCTGCTCTCATCTGAGTAGGAAATGCTTTAGCTGGAACTGTTTGTTTTCTCTGTGTCTGTGGTCTGAACTGTAGATTCACTTACATCTCTGACCCCCTCCTCCTCCCTCTCTCTCTCTTTCTCTCCTCATTTCTTTCCTTGTCCCAGGGGTTTCCAAATGGTGAACTGAAGGAAAGACAATTCACAGATCAACACTGTCCCCTAGAGGGTAGGTTGAGAAGGATGTCATCTCACTCACTGATACGCAGAAACAATGCTTGAATATTTTATGCTGCAGAAAACAGCTCTAACGTTGCATGATAAACCAGCATGTATGTGCAACCAGTATGTATGGTTCCTTTTAATAAAACAATCCCACAGCTGATGTATACAGATTTGTATGATATCACTGTGTTATTTATTTATTTTTAATTTGCAAAAGTCCATTATCAAGATATTTTGATTTGATTTTTGTGGAGCCAGACAACAACAGTAATGCACGTTATTGGCACAAACGTACAAAACGGGATGTGTCCGTTTGGTGAGCAGTTTTCATGGGAATGAATCGGGTGTTGTGCTTCAATACCTCATTTCTAATCACAGGCAAAAACAAACATCTAATAAAGTGAAATGATCTTGTGAGGGTTTGAGATTTACTTTGGAAAGTATAGCTACTAGGGCTGGGCCATATGGAAAAACTCAAATATCACAATATTTTTGACCAAATACCTTGATATCGATATTCCGACGATATTGTAGGGTTGACCATTGGTGCTTTTCACAAAATATTTAAACAATGATAGTTTTGATGAATAATCATCAGTAATGTGGATGTGTAGAACAGTTTGGTAAGTTCAGAAAATTACATCACTTTACTGTAATGCAGCCTTTAAAACCAGGAAAAGACAAAGCCATATTACGATATCCAAAATCTAAGACGATATCTAGCCTCATATCACAATATCGATATAATAATGATATATTGCCCAGCCCTAGTAGCTACTGAACCACACAAAATGTTGCCCTATTTCTGCGTGTTTTTATGTGTCTAACTTAAATGTGTTCTCCTGTGTTGACAGTGGTTCTTCCTCCAGAGAAGGCTGAGGGCTGTGAAAGCTACCTGCAGTACCTGCACTCAGAGGACGGAGTGCGGGAGATACTGAGAGATTCGACCAAAGCTCCCGGGAAGAAACGCATCAGTCTGGATGTAAGCAGTTATGTGGCAACATTGCAATGCTGTAGTGTGGTTTAGTTAAGTCACACGTTTATAACATGAATATGCAACAAACGGGTGGCACAGGGACTCATCTTGTAGCAAAAAAAGGTCCAGGGTTCTGACTGAGGCCTGTTCTGCTAGAAGGTGCGTTCAGCAAATGTTAGCAAAGTTATTCCAAAAACAAACAGCTCAGGTGGATTGGGACTCTAAACTGCTGCTAATTATTATTCAGAGTTGAGTGGTTGTCTAAATCTGTGTTAGACCTGTGGTGGTTTGAGGGCCTGGGTCAGAAAAAGGTCAAGAGAGCTGAGTGTTGAAATTGTTTTGTGTTCCAGCGAGTGAAAATGATTTAGATTAGAAAATAAACACATGGTGGGTAACCTCTATCCTAGCCACAGCTGTATGCCTTCACCCCATGCACAGCACATCTGTCTGTATGTTGACACTGCTCCAGACCATATCCTGATTGAATTTAGGGACCAATAAATAGAATAAATAGATTGTAATGTTTAGACTTGCATGTTTTAAAGAACGGCTCAGATCTGCCCTTTGGTGATCACTCCTGGTTATGTGAGCTGAGGAGATATTATAGAACCATAAAGGGCTGCTTCTCTCCCAGGGGTCTCCTCCCTTGTAAATGCACACCGCCTTTCACACAGTGTCAGCTCTCCACCATGCCTGCTGCAGGGCCTATATTCCAGATGTTTATTTTTCCAATTATGGCCATGTTACTAGATACATCGGAATCAAAGTTACTGCCAAAAAGTTGTAACTGAGAATAGTGGTTGTGCTCATTTTTCCTGGAAGTACAAAGACAAGGTCATAGTGGTATGGCCCACCACGTGGACTTATTTCTCTGTGCTCCCCCACACAAAGACAACAGAGAAGTGATCTGTTTACATGTTGAAAACCAGAATTTCAGTTGGCCTCAGTCCTACTTTTTTTTTGCACGGGAAGTTAGTTTTTAAATGTACTTGCTGATAAAGTACTTGCTGATGCATGTAAGATTTGATTGTGATCAGTGTCATGAATCCCTCTTGTTAACAGTAAATTCCCATGCCGAATGAGACTTGAAAATTTTTTTATGAATCACACTAAAGACAGCAGCTGTGGCGATTAAATTGGACGTACTTTGCCGCCCCCTGTTGTCATAAACGCTGTCTTTGACATAGTGTAGACGTACTATTGCTTTGCTCATTATTTACAGAAAGATGTAGATGGAAACCTTCCAGCTGTTTATGTGTATTAAATGTGATCATGTTTATATCCACAGGACTTGGAATGTGACGTTTCCGTGGAAGATGACAATCGTCAGGAGTGGATCTTCACGCTTTATGACTTTGACAACAGCGGGAAAGTTACAAAAGATGTGCGTGTTTGTTCGCTTCCATGCCTTTCCCTGCAGCCTTTTCTATCTGTGTTCCTTGATGTGCCATGTCTTCTTAATATTGATAGTCTGTGTTGTTTGGTCAAAGGTAGGACTACAAGCTGTACTAACAGTGTTATATCTGTCACTATAGGACATGTCCAGTCTGATGCACACCATCTATGATGTGGTGGATGCCTCTGTGAATCACTCCTGCCATAATAAGAGCAAGACTCTACGTGTCAAACTGACCGTCACTCCAGAGCCCAGGTGCCACAGAAGAGAAACAGGAACAGGTAAATGACAACAAACATTATTTATTATCCAAATATGCTGTGAGCCAAATCAGCATTTCCTGCATATTTGTAGATTGGTATGTTTTTACAGAGCACAGAGTCAATCAACCAGTGTAGCCAGTACTTTTTTTCTTCTGTGAATTTTCAGATGTTTCCTCTTCACACTACCTGGTTCATAGTCTACAAATATTTCTGGATATGTCATTTAAATTATGAATGCCATAACTTTTTTTCACTCAAAAGGATATTTCCTCTGAAGGCAAGGGTTGTAGAAAACAGCAAAAGTAGCTAACTATAATGGTGCAAGTAGATTGAATGTAAAAACAAAATAAACAGCCTCCTAGAGTTTCAGTCTGTAAGTATGGATGTCGCTGAACACTTTTCCCTGGTCTTGATTTCTTATATTTTACGTCTTCAGATCGCTGTCACCAAGAAGAGGGGCGTTCAGCTGACAAGCGGTTGTCCTCCTACGTTAGGTCAGTACTTTGCTTAGAGGCTGGACGGTGTGTGATGTAATTATTCATCGTGTAGACAATAGACAGCCCTCTAATCATGAGGGTTTTACTCATTTTTAGCAGCAAAGGGCAGAGCAATGAGGCCCCAGCCACCGATGGTCAGCATTACTGTGTGGATGAGAACACAGAGAGGAGGAATCACTACCTGGACCTGGCTGGTATAGAAAACTACACCTCCAGATTTGAAGGTAACAGCCTGCTTGTTGTTGTAAGCTCAAATTTTCATTATTATATGACAATGACAGGTTGAAAGTCGACTATGTGGAAGCTGAGGGGAAACAGCAGTTTAAAGTACAGTGTCATAAATCATACTTGTAGAAAGCTCTGACCTTGTGTCTCTTGTCTCTCCTTCAGGAACCACCCCTCCCTACCCTCCCCAGGAGGCTCATGTTCGCAGCTCCCAGAGCCAGAGCCGCTCACGCTCCCAGGAACCAGAAACCCAAGTTGTTCACCAGCGCCGCTCACAGGTCATCAGCGATAGCTACAACCCTACGGAGTCTCGAAGCAAGGGCACGCAGTTCGTCAAATCTCCCAAAGGAACCTACAAGGGAGGCGGAGGGAATAACGGAGGCAGCGGAGGTGGCAAATCCACTAAATGTCACGGCCACCACCCGCCTCCGCAGAGCATGCTGCACAGTGGCAGCGCAGCAGGACACGGGGGTCAGGATGTGTACCACTTGCCGCACCAAGCTCCATCCTCCGGCCACCACCAGCACCCTTTGCAATACAGCCACAGCAAACGCCTTAGGGCGAAAGCCCGGGAGGCCAATTCCCCATCGAAAACCCCGCTGTCCCCTCAGTCCCACCCCCAGCAGCAGCCCCCTGTGCCCTCTGTACTGCCAAGCCTGGAGAGAGAGCAGGCGTCCGGTCAACCTGGGAGCCCCGGGTTTGTGGTTCCTGTGGTCCAGCGTCACGAGCACCACCATCACCACGAACACCACCACCACCACCACTACCACCATTACCATCAGACATGACCGCGTTCAGGGTGCAGTGACTGAAACTGTACAGGACCAACCACAACCAACCACACCAGTCTGAAGGACTAAACGTCATCCCACGGGAGCGTCTCACGCTCTGTGCAGGATCTTTTTACTCTCCTCTCGCAAGCTATACAGATATATCCTGAGATTAGATGTACTGTCTGGGGGAATCTTGTAGTGTGATGGCTGATGATATTGGACCGGAAGGATGTTTTTCTGAAGTTATTGTGTAATAACAAAAGATGTGTGGCACAGTTTTGAAGTTTTTGTAGATTTTCTGCAGGGACTGCTGCGATCGTTACCCGTGTTCAGTAAAGGGTACAGAAGCCAGAAAGGAACAGATCAGAGGACTTTTGATGCGTCATCCTTTCCCTCCTGATGCTGTTTGGTTGAAGTCCCTGGAAGCTATATGTCAGAGTAGGTGTGTTGTTCTGTGTGAGACCTTTCCAAAACACGGATCTCAGGTGTAAAGGTGCTGCTGCTCTCGAGCTTTTCACAGAGGCTTCTTCCTCTGGGAGGCCTGATGTGGACTGAGGGGTTTCCTGTTGGGGTGGGTGGGGGGGGAGTATGAAATCACCACTGCCAGTTTTAATGCAAAAATATCTTGCTATATGTATAAAAAAATCGATATATGTAAACACATTTTACTGTATAATTATTATACTGTATATGCATATTTCATCGTGGATATAATTATGCATATATGTATTTTGTCTTTTATATATTTTAATAAACGTTATATAGTTCATTTATATTATTGCGGTGACAGTTTGATTATTTCTGCTTATAACACACTTGATTACGCTGTGGATAGAAATAGAAAAACACCACAAAACAACTCAGTATGATTATTTTTATTTTTTATTTTTTAGATTTAACATTAAATGATAATATTATTATAAATAAAACATAACTTTGGTTTTAGAGTAGATATGAAACAGGTAATTTCTGGTCATTTTAAATTAATGGGAACAATTTGGAATCATGGGTGATGTTTTTCAGATAATTGATTAAATTAGAACAATGTCCTTTCAGTGATTTATGGTTTTAAGTTATTTAATCAGGTTGATTAACCATCATGTGATGATAATTATCACAAGGAGATGAAGAACCAGCATTCAAGTGATTTTAAAGGTTAGATACAGATGACCTAGTTCTAAATTACTATCAGCTACGTAAATATACTGTAGGAACAGCAGCAACTGTCTACCAGTAATACAAATTTAGTGCCTTGACAGTTACCTGATGGTGTATGATTGTCTGGCCACACACATACTATAACAGAAAAGCCTTATTTTTGGAAGCAGAAGTGTCTCATAGCGTGTCTTTCTGTTTGCACTTCCCTCTCATTCTCTGAGAAAACAGAGCACTGGCTGTTTTGGTAGATCCTATCTTCTCCAACGTGTGAACAATCAGTCAGTATAAGGTCATAACACAACCTCGGTTGACTTGAAGAGAGCTTTAATTACATGACTGTGCTGAATTTCCCTACAGGGTTCATACTGAGGCCTAATAACATTCCCCTGGTGGTTCTGTATGCCAAGTACAGGGACGCCTATGGGAATAGTTTTATGCCACATGGTAGTGCCGACAATCTGCAGCATCTGGTCCCTTGTGTGTCAATTAACTGTGGTAATTTCATTAAAGACAAATTAATTTAGCAATGCAAACTGAAATAAGAAAGAATAGATTTTGACACACGGGTCCTTTAAGACAGAGCCTCAAGATGATGTAATAATGTAGGACCAGCCTCTGAATATTTCAGTTGATATTGTGCTTCAATTGTGCATATTACTGATAACATGACAGTGTGACAGTGAACCATCATGCACAATACCAGGACGCTGAAATGGAGTTCAAATATCTTTAAAAATCTTGTCTTTACCTCTGTGCTTGTTCTGAGAAAAGGCCCACAAACCACCATGAACCTGGGGCACTGACACTGGTCAGCCACTAGGTGGTATTAAATAGCCATCAATGGTACATACAATTATTTTTATTCAATTCAAAGGGGCTTTGTTGGCATGGGAAACATACGTTTACATTGCCAAAAATAGCGTGAAATAAAACAAAAAATATACTTACAAGTAAAGATCTACTATAATATGCAAGCATTAGTATATATGTTACTGGGTCAGAGGAAATAAAGATGGAATACAGCATATATGAATGATATAATTTCCACCTAACAAAACTGGACTGTACTGACTATTAACTTTTAGTTTAAATATCCCCTTTATAACGATACCAGCAAAACATATCATAACATCCGAACATTACCTGTGCACAGACTGATGCTAATAAAGTGAAGCAGAGCAACTTTTGAGAGGTTTTAGTAGAGGCATCAAATTGGCCATTTTTCTCCAATGTTCTCAGGTAGCTGTAAAACTCATTTAATTTAATTTACATTGTCAGTATAGGTATAAGTTCCATCAAAATACAACTGGTTTTGGCTTTGTTTTGAAAATCAATCAGGCCCTCCATACATTAATGCACCAGGTCTGTATTGAAGACTAATGCCTTTAGTGCAGTACCACGACTCTCCACCAGATGGAGACACAGACAGTATCTTCACAGGTTTAGCAGTATTTACCATTAGCAGCGTTGATATTATACCCTTGAACACAACTTTTAATCACAACATGGCAAAGGTAAGAAGACATAATTTTTTTTATTATTGCTGTATAAAGTTAAGTTTATGAACTGACGTTTTTCTCTTCGGCTGCTGGTTCAGTGGGTTTTGTGCTCATTTAGTTGCTTGGTGTTGGAATTGAGTTTCATTTTGGTAAAAAAAAAATATGGTTATCATGAGCTTTTAGCTAAGCTTCTTTAACCCTTTGAGTGCCTCAAAGTTACTGCAGCTGTTTCCGGTATATACCTATCAGGTGGTCAAGTTGAGCTGTCACCTGCTTCTTCTTCTTCTTCTTTGGCGTTTATTGGCGATTGACAAACCAGCTTATAGGTGCATTACCACCACCTACTGGACAAGAGTGTGGAGCAGTAGATTGGCAGGAACAAATAATAATAAAAAAAAAAATAATAATAATAATAATAGTAATTAATAATAATTAATAATTATTTTTATTAATATTATTATTATTATTAATAGTAATAATAATAATAATAATAATAATAATACAAATAATAACTAACTAAAATAATAATAATAATAATAATAAAATTCTCTCCATTATTCCTGTTGCCCTTAAGTAATTAATTAGAAGATTGTGTACTTTCTTAGATGTCTTTCCTAGCAGATTCCCCATTGTAATATTTCCATCATCTACTCCTGATAGCAATTCCCTTCTTTCTTTGTCATATTTGTTGCACTCTATAAGAACATGCTTGCATGCATAATCCAGTTGAGTGCTTACCTGAGCTGTCACCTTGCTGATGCTGAACATGCCTGCTTTACATGACCATAGCTGCTACTAACAGTCTGCACCTGTCATTCATGTAAAACATAGGAGAAAAAAAAAAAGCACTAGGCCTACTGCAAGCAAAAGGGTGAGCTAATTCTCATCTCTACGTGTCCAGATTATTTAATGTATTCTAATTTAAAAACTGTTGGCATAAGAGTTTCTTTGTGTGGCTTCATATCAACGCGCTTTTGTTAATTGGCAGCCCAGCTTCAGCTTCAGCTTCAGCTCAGAGAGAGAGAGAGAGCAGCATTCCCTGCTCCGGTCGTCAGGGATTTAGAGAAGGACTGAATCCAGAGCCCACACTGAGACAAACAATGGCAGCTATGAAAGGCTGAGGCGAGGGGAGGGTCGGCCTAATGCAAATATCCAACACTTTGTGCGCCTTGGAGAACCTGCACTAAACACTGACAACTACCAACTTCCACCCCAAAGTGAGTTTTCCTTCCTATTACAGACGCTGACTGCAAAAACAGCTTAGTTTTTTTGGTATTTGTCGCTGTGTTTTGCACAACCAAGTTCTTACACGGAGGCTTTCTTTGCTTTCAGCAACAAGTGGGACAGTTTGGAGTGGAGACGTGGATGTTTGTGGAGACAAGGACGCTGCAGCATCTCTGAAATGTGCCAAAATGTGCACCTGCTGAAGGAAGAAACAGAGAGGTAGGAAACGCATGGTGTCCAAAATACAAGTGTTGCATGATGTAGCTTTACTGTTATAGTACTTCCTAAACTCTCTCCTTCACGTCGTTGCAACATTAAAGAGTACATTTCCTCCTTTTCCTCCACACTAGCTACTTTTCTGTGTGCAAAACTTTCAGTGGAAAACTTTTTGGGTTTTTTTCTCCCAATATACAACAGTTTTGTTCTTTTTTTTTTTTTTTCCTGTGCAGCTTATTTAGTGCAGCTAAGCTTGTCTCAGGAAAATGTGATTATCCTCAGACCATCGATACGCTGGCTTTCATTCAAGACATGCATGAGAAAGGCTTTGCAACATAATAGATCAGTGGGAGCCTGTCTGCTTGTATAGACGTGGTGGGGCGAATGGAGGGGACTTGAATGTTGATGTTTTTTTGGGTGTAAAACAAACATTTTTTGAGAAATATTAAATGCAACATGTGAAATTGACCCTCCTGGTGTTTAAACGTAGGCTGGAAAACATTTGGTGAAAAAAAATAAGTCAAATCTGAGCTCCATTTTTGCATCATCTCTGCAGCCTGCACTTTTTGCCAGCGGTGAGCAAAAAGTAATGGAGTGAAATGCTACTGTAAAATCCCAGCATATCCCCCCTAGAGAAACATCAAAGTGGACTCAACATGAGGCCTTTATGTGAACAATTGCTCCATTCTCCCCTACACCCTGCACCCAGACCCCCCCACACTACCCCCTATTCCCAATTTCCACTTGATTAAGCCCTAAACTGAGCAGAGTTGAATCTGGAGGGAAAATGGTTCACTAATTCTGACTCTCAAGTTCTGACACAAAAGAAGGAAGATTTGTTCTCTCTGGTCTAATTTGAGTCTGATTCAAGAAGTTGACAAGACTTTTTATCTGCTGGGTTGAAAAACCATATTGTTAAACAAATATAGACAGACGAAGAAGAAGTGACAGACGACTGAAAGCAAAACTTCATTTTTCTTCTTCATATTTTCAGTTTAACTATTCAGCTCCTGCTTGAATATTCATAGCCCCAGTATGCAGAAATGTATAGAGTGCTCCAGGGATGACGTGTTTTTGTTGGGCAACCTGGAAGTTATCATCGCCCTGGTTCCCTCGACATAAAGCCATTGGGATTTTTCATTGGGTTTTTGGATTATTGCTAAAAATAAGCTCTGTGGTAAACACACATTTATGAAACTAACTTACACATTTGTTCAGCAAGATAATCTCCACAAATGAACACCACTTTTATGATTTTTGAAGTGTGATATGCAATCGCCATAAGTAAAAACCTAACGTTAGGCTAAAAATGAACTGACATGTTTTATGTCGTAGAACAAAACATTCAAATCTCTTCAGCTTGTGTTAACCGCAGACCTTATTGCAGTCATCTAACTTAAAAACCCATTCAAAACACCCATTGACTTCCAGACGCGGGAACCGGAAGTGCTAAAATGCCAACTCATTTCTGGGTTTTAGAACTCATTCCTGTAGCGCTCTATTGTTGCATACATTATTAATTATAACGTGAATACATCAGTTGTGCACTGAAACCAATGCACCTCATTGCAAGTTGTTAACTACTGAACAATGATAGCATCATCAACATGAAAGCATAATGCTATTTTGGCTGTTTTACACCAAAATCAGAATATTAGCAACCAAACCAGATGTTTATTATCCAGCATACCATATCATGCATGTGTATAAATCCATGGACAATAGTTAACAGCCTGTTTATTTACATGTGGACACTAGTTTTCAGGGATCGGTGTGAATGCCACCAATGCAGTTTATGACAACTCTTTACAATTCAGGAAAGAGCTCTGACAGCTCCTCTTTGAGTGGCTCTTTATTGCTGTTTAAAAGTCTCCCTCTGCTACTGCACTGCAAGCTCAGATGTCTTTCAAATCTAAACAGCACAGTTGAAATCCATTCTCGCCATTGATTTTTCCAGTATTTGCAAGCAATTATCTCTAATGGGGAGAGTACGCAGAAGCAGCCTGCAGACTACTGTACACATTCTCTGTCTGGTGGTGAGGTTGCCAGGCGATGAGAGCTGCTGCTCAGATGGGTCTTTTTTTCCCCTGGCTGCTCTCTCCATCTCTTTCTGTCTCACAACCCCCCCCCCACCTCTCCTCTCAGCTTGCCTCTCCTCTTCTGCATACTAATAGATGGACAAAAAGCTGATTACAAACCAGGGCTGTCAAACTGATTATTAATATTCTTCGCTTTGTGGTCGGTTTACAGGGAAAGAGAGTTTATGGGAACTTCCTCCATTGTTATTTGCTATATTTATGGTTTTCACTAAGTTGCTGTGAAATACAGTAGACAGAAAGTCTACCAGTCTGCAGTTACTGTCAGGTGCATGTGTTAGTCTCGTTGTATTCGGCAGGAAAGTTTGTATATCTTTATGTCGTCCACCAGAGGAGGGCAGTGTTTAAGTCCTGTTGAGAAGCAGTAAACCCAGTGGTAGAGCAGCAGACCTACTTTTAGTAGTTTTTACTGTGATGTGCTCTGATAAAATGTTAGTGAAATATCTTTGGGAGCTACAAACAGTTTGGCCCAGACTCAGCAATCTTTCAAAAGAGACTATCTCCACTGCATCTTTAAACAGGAAGTAATCATTACTCTGACAACAACTCACAAACAGATGGAGTGAGTGTTTAGTTTATATAAAAACAGGCGCTCTCAATTCCAAAGGGAGACCTATACACCAACAGATATATATGTTAATACCACATCAGTGTAATGAGCATGGGACATTTTTCTGTTTGTTTTCAGTAGTTTTTGGATTATTTTGTCTTTTTTAAAATGAGGATTAAAGCAGCTCGCTGGTTGTTCACAGACCTGGTGGACTCAGAAACGGCTTCATTTGTTTCTCAAAGTAAATCATTTCCCGAAATGAATTTGCACAAAGTTTTAAATCATGAAATAATAAAATTTTTGCCCATGTGAAGTTTACACTTTAAATGATATGTAGAGCTCAGTAGGGATTTCCTTATAGGCTCTTTGTGTTTTTCCATGTTATGTTAATTTGTGTAAGTCTTAATCTAAACCAGATATGTAAACATAGATATAGGAAAGTATAGAAACTCAGCATTTTGTCATTGAGGAGTTCCTCAATGACAGAATTCCTCTTCCCGATAGGCCCTATCCTCAAGAGACAGGTATAATTAGAGCTATGAAAACAGGAAACACCTCGCCCTCCCTATCGTTTTCTCCCTCCTCTCCCTAACCCCTTTTTCTCTCTCTCTGTCTCTCTTCTCAGATGTGCATTTATTTGTACAAATTATCAGGTGCAGAGACGTAGAGTAAGGCCTATAATGAGTCCTGTGATGGTTATCAGTGTGTCTTACATCCTTGGGTTTACTGGAAATGAGGACATGGCGTGAGCCTGATTTTTTTTTTTTTCTTCCAGAAAGCAATTAACGAGCTGCATATTCAGTTTGGATAATTTAGCGAATTGGACCTTTTTGCTCTCATCTATATGCCTGTTAGAAAACTCACAGTTAATTTCATTCTAGATTAAATAGTAAATTTTGTTTAGTTATCTATTTTTGTAAACAAATCCCATAATTAAACTACCTTACAACTAACTACCACAAAGCACAAAGGCATTCAATTGACAGTGATAAGTAACAGAAAATAAACAAATCTAAAATTTTAGAAGCTTTTACTACCAGTTGTTTGTTATTATGACTTGATAAAACACTTTAAATGTCGGTCAACCAATCAATTAATTGACTAGTTGTTTGATCATTAGTTGTCATGCTGTGACAAATATAAAAAATGCAAGAGAAGTTAGCAGACATGTTTATTTTTTGTTAATGTTGTGTTGTTGTTGTGATGTCATTCATTAATGGTAGGATTAATAGTGCTGTTTAAATACATTTTTTTGTTATATTTGTTAAAATATAGCAGTCAATAAAAATAATAAATCAATAAATCAATTGCTCTGACAAAAAAAAGAAAAAAAATCTTGTGGCTGTCGCAGGACTGTAATAAACTTGTCCAATCATTTCATTCGGCCTGAATGAAATGATTGGACAGCCTGCCTGCCTGTGCACTCATTGCACGTCACCGCGATCTTCTACAAGCTGCTAGCTTGACATCAGTGAGTACTAACAATAGCCATGTTCGTTGTTCATTATGATATGTTTATGTTTGTAATGATATTGCTGGGGGAGTGGCTTTGGAGGGAGGCCTAAAGGGAAGGACTGTCTACATTGCCGACTTAGCGATTTTCTCGCTTGATTTAGAGACTTTTTGTGCTAGTGCTGCTAGCTACTTTCATTGGAAAAGAGTCGGAAAAACTGTGCTCGGTTTTTCTGTTGGATAATTTTAAAATCTAGTGTACTCTTGGTACAGTTTCTCAGCATTACCGACCCTACCTTTAATATGACATTTACTGAAATTTCACGCTATCTAAACCTTAATCCTCCCACGCTCTTCAGCTTGACTTGCATCACAGTGCTTTGGCTTTGACTGCCAGTGATTCATTTGTGGTGGATATTTACAGGCCCTTAGTAGTTTCACCCAATGCGAGGGATGTACTTTAGAGGGGCCTCTAATTTCTGTTCCTTCCTCCAAAGATTAAAGACCTTGCGGAGACCAGGTGTACAGTTAACACTAGCCATCGCACTTCCCTTCATCTTAGACCACCTAAACGCCCTGCTCGCGCACCGTACTCTGCCTCTGTGAAGGTGCACAGAGGCCATTTTTAGAGCAGGGAAGCCTCTCTTCACTGTCCATTAAAAGGGGAGCACCAGCTCTTAACCCAATTCCAAAAGTCTCTCCTTCTGCTCAGGCACGCAGAGTTCAAGAGAGAGAAAAGTCAGCGCTTTTTATTGATTCAGAGGCGCGGCTCCCACCTTTCCTTTTCCTGGTGTGGAATGCACACCTGGAGGTGTTTGCTGAGTGGCTCTAGTAATCCATACAACAATGCAGGTTGACATCTGGTGCCATCAGGAGGACTCGAGGCAGTTTGCTCTGACAGGCAACGTATTGTCTCTACAGATCAGTGTGGCTGTGATGCTGTTGACCTCTTTATTGTGCCATTTATCTTTAATCCTGTATTTTTATCACTGACAGCACAATCCACACAAAGCACAGTCCACATTTAAGACGATAAGCCTTTTAAATTAGCAGAAAATTGGATGAAATTATGGAACTGTTTGTTAAAAATAATATAACCCTCAATCAAAACTTTTGTACACATTAAAGACACAATTAATTGGACAGAAAGCACAGGTAGTTGTCTAGACTTTGTTGACATGGCAGGCCAGTTGAGTAGTACTGCTCTCGGTTCCCCTCGCAGTGTACACACAGGAGGGAGATGGGTGCAGATAAAACGACTGGGTTACGCCCCGCCGAGGAATTGGGATGCCTGGGGGGCTGGGAAACTTTCTGCCTGGCTAGCCTTAATATTGTGATTCTCCTCAGTCAACAAAGCAGTGTGTTTGATGGAACATGTCAGGTTCCTCCAGGATTTGGGGGCCGGTCCTCTCCTCTGGTTAGACAGCTGTCAGCCCGTCAGAGCCCAGAGAACCAGCGGCTCCTCCATGTGTTGTTGGAGACTTCAAAGTAGGAGAGCAGAGCGAGGTGAGGGCTGATTTTCAAAAACAATTGAATAGCTTTAGCTGGGATTAATTTGGATTCTGTGTTGGGTTGTTGAGTCAAGTTGTGCTCAGTGATCTTTGGGGCATTGTTCTGTCTTGGGTTGTGTGTTATTTGTTCTCAGAATTAAACCTGCTTTCTTTAAAGGAGAAGTTGAGCAGCAGCCATTGTTAATTGCGCTTAATCTAAGAGCAAAGCCTTTGCAGTAGTTTACAGTAAGCACTATTATTGCTCAACGGTATTTCCTGTAGAGGATGGCATTCACTGTTGACAGTTTATAGTGTTGAAATTTAATGGGAATCTATTAAATTAGAAGTTACGCTTAATTACTAAAGAGGGTATTACTGGCCCTTTTGGTTTGGTCACATGACCAGATTAATTAATAGAAATGCAATAGTACAAACATCTAATGACCTGCTTATGCCGTTTACACTACTCTTTTGACTAGAAGAGTTTCTGTTGTCTTAATAAAGATAATACTTATATAATAAAATAAATACAATAAATGCAATACAGTAGAGCTGCAATGATTAATGGATTAGTTGTCCACTATTAAATTAATCGTCAACTATTTAGATAGTCAACTCATCGGTTTGAGTAATTTTTTAAGAAAGAAAATTCAAAATTCTCTGATTCCAGCTTCTTAAATGTGAATATTTGTGGTTTCTTTACTCCTCTATGACAGTAAACTGAATATCTTTGAGTTGTGGACAAAACAAGACATTTGAGGACGTCATCTTGGGCTTTGAGAAACACTGATCGACATTTTTCACCATTTTATGGACCAAACAACTACTTGATTAATTGAGAAAATAATCAACAGATTAATCGACAATGAAAATAATTGTTAGTTGCAGCTCTACAATACAGCCAAAATACATGATTTATATGACATAGTAAGCCAGTCTACAGTATTTAGTGGATGTATGTTTTAAATTTCTTGTTGAAACAGATTTACAGGTGCGTGGGTGCTCATGCAAGTCTCTGCAAGGATAGTAAAATCAATGTGCTTAATACAGGAAAGACTTTTTTCATGACTTACCTGCCTTACAGCACAGATTAGATTTGATTCCATGCGATTAGACATTATAAAGGGGAGGAAAGCTTGATTACTATAGTTTTACAACTGGGATTACTTATGAAAACATATAAAACTTGTGCTTTACATAATGAAGTTTAGTCATACTTGGTTGTCCTGTATGACCACAGTGCATACTGCAGTGTATTGGTCAGACTGAGCTTGTCCTCTCCTTGACTCCTTGATGATTTCAACTGTGGGAGCCGCTGCTGTAACTCGACCTTGCCTCCTCCAGCCACCTGTGCTCGCGCGCTCAGAGAAAACAGTGGCTTTTGTGTTGGAGTGAGACGTCCACACAGCATGGGGGCTAAGGTACATTAGGCAGCTATGACAGGTGGCATACCCTTCCTGTGCTTCCCCACAGTAAAGAGCATGAATACGGTCGGGCTGTTGGTGGGACAGCTGCACCACACTGCAATGGAGGTGGAGGGAAAATGTCTTTCCTGACAAAGACATCAGAAATTTAAAAAAGACATTTAATTTAAGACACATTTCTTCTTAAACGCGTCTCTAGACAGATCTGGGTCTCAGTCTTTGCATGGCAGTGGGAGGCCGGGGGATTGGGTTGCTATATGGGTGTTTGTGTAGCTGTGTGCATTTGTGTAGCGGAGGTAATCAATCTGAATCCTGGAGCCTAAAGTGTGCAACAGCACCACTGTGTCCGTCTGTGAGAGGAGGAACGGTTCAGTCGGAGCCTGCTGGGACTGCTTGAGAAGGGGCAGAGGGGGCAGTAGCTCAGCCTGGGTGAGCCTGGATGGTGATGGGATGTGAGTTCCCATGGCTGTGTGAGGCGGTCAGCGGGAGAGTGATGACTCGTTCACCCTGTCCTCTGTATGGACTCAGCTCTTTTACAGTCTGACCTGTAAGTATAAAACTTCTTACAAAATGTGGTTCAATTTTGTTTGCTGGTGCACACAGTTCCTCTGTGTTCTTTACAGGTTAAACAGTGACTTTCTGCTTTATCCTTTTAGAAGATTTGGATATAGGAATTGTTGGAATTGTGTAATTTGATGATCGATTAATTAAGTCATTTTACGGGCAAAAATTACACAATTTGATGGTTTCAGGATATCAAATGTGAGGGTTTGCTGCTTTTCTTGATCTTGCATCATAGGAAATTGAATATGGTTTGGTATTAGACTGTTGGTCAGACAAAACAAAAGACTTGGAGTCACTTTGTTTGGCATTTTTATTGTTTTTGAGAAACCGATTGATCAGCCATGAAAATAATTGTTAGCTGTAGGGCTGCAACTCACGATTATTTTTGCTGTTGATTAATCTGTTGATTATGTTCTCGATTAATCGATTGGTTGTTTGCTCTATAAAATGTCAGAAAATGGTGAAAAATGTCAGATGACGTCCTCAAATGTCTTGTTTTGTCAACAACTCAAATATATTCAGTTTACTGTCTTAGAGGAGTAAAGAAACCAGAAAGAATCTGCAATCACTGAATTTTGACTTTTTTTTTTTTTTAATTACTCAAACCGATTAATCAATTATCAAAATAGTTTATTAATTTAATAGTTGACAACTAATCAATTAATCGTTGCAGCTGTAGTTAGCTGCAACCCTATTTGGTGTGGATTTCCTGAGCTTTTGCAAAGGATGTTCAATTTAGATGGATCTAACAGACATTTTGCTGCTGTACATTTAAATTACTCTACAATGCTGTGATTATTGACAACATATTGCCACAACTACCACAGTTTAAAATATCATGCTTGAGTTTAAGAGGAAGAAAAGGGGTGAAGTTTTCATAACAACTGCTGTTGGGTGGCCTGTGTGGCACTGTGAGGTTGGTACGAAGTGAGGTAGGACCAAGGTGTCACATTCCACAGTTTGGTGTGTGTGTGTCATCACAAATGACCACCCATCTATTTACAACCGAGCATGTACTTGATCTAATCTTGCTTAAGTTTAAAATGAATCCCTCCATATTCTGGGTAAAGTTTGGTTGAACGTGTGTGTGTGTGCATCTGAAATGGACTGCAAAAATCTTTCCATCTTAATCCAAACAACAACAGTGTCCATCCTCCCCCCTTAAATCTGTCTTGTATTTTTATCAGTAGCATTACGGTCAGATATGACGATGAAAAATGATGAAACTGCAGCTCTCATGTCGTCTGACTAATTTGTTCTCCTGATTGCTTTATCAGATGGCGAATCACCCCTGGGACCGCCCTATCTGCTTTTTCAGATCACATAAATATTGTTTACCAGAAGTCTGCGTAAACGAGGCTATTTTAAAGCTCATGGAAAAACAGCAGGAAAGGTTTAATTCTTGTAGTTGTACAAACATATTAGTTTAAATGGAGCTGATGTTTTGCTGTCCACAACTTTACTGCTGTCTTGATTTGAATCAGAACATACTGTAGATAAGAACGTATGAAGCTCTATTTTTGTCTTTAGCACAGGGACATCAGCACTGTGGACTAAAGCACCACACATTTAAGCACAAGTTACGGCTACAGGATACATGTCATTTAGTGTCTGTCCCAGTGCGCTCTTCTAGTGGCCACAGAGGAACCACATGTCTACATTCTGAAACAGGAGATGTTATTATACCCCAAAACGACTAATAATAAATATATATCCATCTACTGTATATCTATCTATATAAAGAGGGGAAATATAGATAAATAAATATATAGATGGAAGGAGTTGGTGCCAGTCACATAACCAAAAATCATTTCTGAGTGAGACGCTTTGAATTTGTATACCTCTGTTACAGGAAATTTCAACTTTGTTAGGAGCCTTAAATATTTTAATTTCCTTCAATCCACCTGTAATCCTTCAGTTAATGTTAAATCTTATATTAACTGATATTGAAGTTTACATTTAGATTGTGATATAATCCAAAAAAAATGTGTTGGGAGCCTTTTCTACCTTTTTGTATGTAGCTTTTCGTAGTATAAAGTTTTATTCGCATATTGGAATGGCTGGCTATGCCAATTTTCTTGAAATAAATTAAATTGTGTCAGTAGTGAAAAACTTCCTTTAAGTAACAAACACATACAGTAGTGTACACTACAGCTACAATGATTAATCGATTAGTTGTCAACTATTAAATTAATTGCTAAATTTTGATAATCGATTAATCAGTTTGAGAAAAAAAGTCAAAATTCTCTGATTCCAGCTTCTTAAATGTGATTATTTCTGGTTTCTTTACTCCTCTATGACAGTAAACTGAATATCTTTGAGTTGTGGACAAAAAAAGACATTTGAAGAAGTCATCTTGGGCTTTGTTTCCCAACTGATCAACATTTTCCACCATTTTCTGACATTTTATAGACCAAACAACTAATCAATGAATCGAGAAAATAATCAACAGGTTAATCGACATGAAAACTATCATAAAATTTGAGATTACTTTGGAGCATAGTTTAGGTCAAAATCCGGGTGCCCTGGTGCCCTCGGGGTTAAGGCGCTGGCCGTGGAACACAACGTTCCCACGAGAACCTCTGGGGACCTCTGCTACATGTCATTCCCCCTCACTTCCTGCCATCTCTCTACTGTCAGCCTCATTTAATTCACTTCAAAATCTTAGAAACGTAACTACTCACCATGCGACCATGGCAGACAGGGCTGCAGCCTCACTTCCTCGGCCAAAATTACACAGGGCTGACTAAAAGCTGCCTCTGTGGGCATCCTGCTTGGCTGACGCGCCTGCATCTTGGAAGTGTGCCGACCCGAGACGTTTGTTGACTTCAACTTGAACCGTTTTGTTGCTCATGCGCTGTAATTTCAACCCAATGAGATAAGTAAGAATTAAAAAGAAGGAAAAGGAGAAAAAAGGGGGGGAATGGAGGAGACATAAAAGAAGAAAATCTGCCCTCACCGACAGTGAAACCAACCCAGTGGAAAAGGCCAGGGCAGCAGAAATTATAGGGTCAGACATGGCACCAACATTATATGACTTGGAGGGAGAGGAGTGTATATTTGCATAGTGCATATGCGAGGTATGTGAGTGTCTGTTTATCTAGCAGAATTATACAGTAGATATATACCTAAGACTAAATGTAGATCTACTGTATATATAACAATACATTCTGTTACTATGTTATGATCTTACCTTTTATTTCACAGTAGCGTCTCTGCTTTTTTGTGACAAGTGTGACTGAGAGTAACTACAGTGTGTTTGTGTGAGCACACGTGTGCTGTGTGACTGCAACCAGCGACAGCGTGTCTTCTTGTCTCCGTCGGGTCATTGTGAATCAAGAATCTAGTGCCTCTCTCTAAATATAAACCAACCCAATTACCTATCGTCACTAGCGCCTCTGTTTACACGGACAGGCTTAATATGATCTTCACATTTTCACACAATGTGTGCATTCTCACCGAGCGTGTTTTCCCCGAACAAGGATTTCCTGTGTTTAGGAGGAGATGGGAAGGAGCTAACAAACTGTCACTTTTCCTGCATTCCAGCGGTAAAAAAACATGCTCACCTCTCTTGTGTCTTGTGAGGGTTTTCTTGTGATGCCTGTCAGATGTCATCATCGAGGAATGTTAGCTAATGATATAATTGAGTTTATTGTTCCATGTCTGAAACACAAAGGCACCCTGCCCTTGAATAGCTCTTTAAAGAAGAACAGTTTGCATATTGTTTTAGAGTCAACCTGTTTTGAAGATGTCATATCTGTCTTATATAACAGGAGTATGTCCCACAAATGTCAGAGGTTTGTAAGGGCCGGTTAAGGATTGGGTATTCCCCCTGACAATATTTAAGGGGGACGTCATTGTAGTGAGTGACCTGAGCCACCAATCCTATGCTGATGTCTTCCTTTCTTTTTCCTTTTGAAAAGCAGCAGAATAAGCTGAAACCCTAGTCCATTTGTATTGTCGGGACAAAGAGAGACCATTGTGGCAGGAGGGGTGGAGGGGAGCTGCCGGTGGAGGTAGGGGTGCAAGGGGTCACGGGGGGCAGAGAGGAGTTAGTCAGAGTCCGACCCCTGCTGGGTGGAGTGTTGGGGGGCTCGGGGCGGTGGGGGTGTGTAGGTCAGGTAGTGTGTTTTCTCTCTCTCTGAATGATGAGCCTGAAGTTGCAGCAGTGTGCATTTATCCAGCTGCAAGAGGCTTCAGTAGCAGAGCAGCAGGGCGGGGGAGGTTATGTTGAAGGGAGGGAGTGGAGGGAGGGCGGGTGAGTGACGGGGAAGCCAGCGCACTGCCTCTCTCACGCTCCAACAGGAGGTTATTCTGCTCCAGCTGGCTCCACCACGGCACACAGACAGACAGAGAGCTGGAGAGAGTAAAAGGCTTGGGACCTGTTGATATCACAGCAATGACTTACAGCACTTACAGAGTGGATTGTACACTGGATTTTAGCGCTTGGAGTTGATGACACTTATTTATTTATTGAAGTTTGGTATATTGTCTGGTGCCTAAATGCTGTCACTGGGCAAAATGCACTCCAGAGCAAAGTCCCGGAGTGTTGACAACTACCTGAGCATTAAGGTACGAGCTTGAAATACGTCTTCATTACAGTTTTACTGAAACGTTTTGGAAGTTGTTGTTTCTTTCTGTGTTTTCGCATGTGTTCTGTATCGAGTGGAAACCTGGCTTGTTGGGAACCTGCAGTTGTTGTTGTGTGTGTGTGTGTTATTGTGTACCTTCAGGGGATGGATTTTTTTTAATGTCTCAACTTGTAGATAGCTGATATTTTGACTTCTTGCGCTGTAGCCAAAACATAGCAGGCAGCTTGTTAGACATGCAGCGAGGGAGAATGTTTGTGCTCATCCAGTATTATATTATTACCTGGTATATATTCATATCTCTTAATTTGAATTCAGTTATTTCATGCCTGTATTTTCTCGTTTGATTCAGTAAGGGAACTTCATATGTCACAGTGTGAGGAAATATTTGCATTTTTAAGCAACATTGTCTGCTGCTCTCAGATACTTGCCAGTTTGTTGTACTTTGTGTTCACTTCGAAGGGCATTGGGAGTGTAATTCCTTATTTCATCTGTTGAATGTGGTGAATCTCTACGTGATTTAAGACAAATTAGGTGTGCAGTCTTTACAGAGAGCTAAACACTGGAACTGGAGACCAAAACTCATAAATACCATGTATTGCAAATCTTGAATTTATTTCTTGAGTAGATACAGACATCAATGTATTTCAGCTGTGTGCCATCATCAGCAATGATGGGCTTTTATCTGCAAAAAAAGGAAAGAAAACAAGATTTGATGAATGTGTATTATTCATCAATTCGAAAGTCAGTGAAGTACACAAGTTTGTATCCTCTCTGATAGGTCAGTTACCTTTATCATCCTCCCACTTGTTTTGGTATGCAACCCCATGCTATATTTACTCTGCAGAGGTATCAACAGACTTTGTTAGTGTCCTTTGTCTCTCCTGTCACTGCTCATCACTGCTCTAATTGGTTGAAGGACCTGCGTTCACTTTTAGTCTTCTTGTTGTTGGGTTTTCTTTTATGCAAAGGCCTAATCAAATGTGTGAATGTGTGTTGTATGTATACATTACAACATCTATCTATAGGGTCCGTCAGTGCTGCTCGGGGACAATATCGTGTCGGTGTTATTTACATCCTGTAGGACAAAAGTCATTAGTTGACAACATAAAAGTTTTTCTGATAACCACCGTGGGAATCTGTAAAATCGTTCCCACTAGTCCATTTGGGAACAGTTTCCTTTTCGTCTTATATAAAAAGTAACATTTACAGCTGTCTCTCGGTCTCTTAACATGCGTCTTTTGTTTTGTGCAGTGCTTTATAATGACCCAGCCTGAGAAAATGTCTGATAGCCTGATGATTAGCAGAAATATTTCTCTTACATTACAGTCAAGCCCTAGGAATGTAAATATAAATTAAAGGAAAATTAAAAATAGTAACTGCTGCTGAAGTGGGTGGGCCAGTTTATCACCTCCAGACTTCCATTATTGTTGATCTCACTGTCACCTCACAGGCCCCGGCCGTGTTTGGCACACAATCAGTGTGGGCCTCTCGGGGTTAAAGTTTATCTGCTTAGATAACATTATTACATTTACTAGAGTGTCTTTTTCCAATGCCATTCTAATATTATGCTGCTCCACTGAAGAGCATGCTCTGTAGCGCTCATTCACAGAGAGAGACGGAGTTTCTTTGTGTCTTATGTATCTGTATGTGTGTATTTTCAAGAACAATGCAATTTTACTTTGATACTAAGATATGTAAGTATATGTCTTTAGTGAATACGCTTGTTAAGAGGGAATTGTGTGAAAGCAGAAGTCAGATAAAAGATCTTCAAACTGCACTGATAGCTCCCAATATATCCAATTTTAATAGAACAATATTTTGATTTAAGATCTTTGTTGGCATTTTTAACTAATGTTCCATATTAAATTTACCGGTAGTTATTAGTGCAATGTTCAGATCTTATCTGACTTTATATCCCAGCCTCTCCTCCTCTCATAAGCTAGGATTTCTATTGCAACGGATCAAAAGCTGAATCAAACTGTAGGTTCAATGGTAAGGTCTCACTAGGCTCTTTTGTTGGCGTCCTGGCACCTGGCGGCGGGGCAGGTCTGAGCAACCTGTGGCCTTTGTCAGCCCGCTGCCTTTGAGGCTGTCCGCAGGTTGGTTAGTGAGCAGCCTGTATGGGGGCTCCAGGGCTCTCCTGTTACACTCCCCTGGTGGCTTCATGCTCCACTGGAGGCCTGGTAGGCAGCGCCTTTTGTGTCCCTGACCCACTAAATGTGTCAGTGACCACCTCTCGCTCTCTCTCTCGGTCTCTGTAGGTCTCTCACTCTTTCTTTCTCTGTGATTCTCTCTCTCTCTCTCTATCCCTCTGACTTTGATTCCTTTGCACTTTACGGTCTGACACTTGCTTTAAAAGGTGCTGTACTTTTAGGCTTAACAACTAATGAAACATTTGCCCATGAGGCCATGATATATTTAATCAGTCTCTCATATAATTTACTTGAAGCGGCTCACAAACCTTTATTTACATTGCAATATTTGTTCCCACCACAACTAAATATTGGTGTGGATATCATTCATAGACAAAAAACTCCCATCGTTTGACTCACTTACCTCACCCTGCACCTTCTGAACAGCTGGTTTACAGACGGTGCAGACAAAAGTGTCCCACCTGGAGCTCGAAGCCATTAATTACCACCTCAGTCCTCCATCACACAGGCGGCCGCTTACAAAGACCTAGCATCAGAGAGGGTGGGACTTCCCAATCTGTTCCTGTCCTGGCTGAGGGTCTGAGGCTAGACATACACAACCATACACACTGCATTCCTCTGTGGCTCAGAGCGGATGGGAAGCTCAGCTCTGGTGGCTAAGCTCAGTCGTTCTGCTGAGACATGCAGATATGTCTCCCACAATAGCCAGGTGACACTTTTTGAAAAGCTTCAAATGCTTCCTGACAATGGAAAGCAATATATATACGCACCTTATGTAAGATATTATCTACAGGGTGATGATGTAATGTAAACATTGCAGCTATTGTTCAGATAAGTGCAGTTTTTATGTCCTTATTGTAGCATTAGATTACATGGAAAGCCACTCCTGTGAAACAGGTTGTATAGCATTTGATTGATCATTGAGTCATAAGTCTCTGCTATGTTGAATAATCGTTCTTCAAAACACCACCTCTGTCACTACCACTGTTTTTTTCTGCCTTGGGAACCTCAAGAGAAACTTGCTGCTGTGTCCTAACTATGTAGCGAGGGCTTTCCTCCCATTGTTAGCTTTCCTCCAATAAAACACCATGTTATTCTTCTCCTCCCGGGTGCAACAGTGACTAATGCCCAGAGACATTTTTTGTCTCACTAAAAAGCAGGCTGACTGCTAATGGAGGTGGGCGTTTTGTTTCAGGGCACCAAACACTGTACAGCACATACCACTTAGAGAGGAGGAGTGCACAATGAGCGCCTTGTAGTAGAGTCGTGGCATGTGTACCAATGCACTGAACTGTACTCGCTCTCCTCTAATTGATGGTGCTGAGCTGCTTAGATCAACAGGACAGATCCTACAAAGGGTGAAACATGGGCTGTCTGACGGGCTAAATTCGCCAGAGCACAGGGGATCTCTTTTTTACACACTTTTATTGTCATGTAAATACAGTGTAGACATTCAAGTGAAAAGCTGCGTCCACGTTCTTAAGTATGGCACACGGTTGTCATAGTGTGGGACTTTCCCTGGCATTGCTATCTATCTGTGTGGTTATCATTGGCGGCAGATGTCTCTATTCCACTGTTGTGTTCCATTCGGGAAGGACAGATAGCCAAGGGATGTTTGGCCTTGGCGCCAACTGCTGAGAGGAAGGTCAGAGCCTGAATCGTGAACTACAAGAGTAGGTCAACCTCATACAGGACTGCTGTAATCCCAAATGTCCCATCTCATCCCTCAGACAAGTTGTAACTTACCATGTCGGACATGTCATCTGCTCTGGTGGGGACAGGTGGTGGTGGCCCAGGTCATGTAGGGGTCAGATAAAAGTCAGCGATGACATGGTTGTTATTAGTGGGTAGCATTCACCGTTCCGGGCCACAACTGGAGTCCAGTCTGTACTTTCCAGTTCTGCTGTTTGTGTCCGCTGACAGTGACGTCACTCCCACCAGGTGTTTCCCCTCTCTCTGATGGAAAGACCATCATGGCTGACATTTCCTGTCCTGATCAAACTTCCTGACTGTCTGGATAAGTGGGTTCATGCTCAGTAACTCGTGTGCATATGCAACTGTATGTTTATCTGGTTGAATTCATGTTCAGTTAGCAGAATAGTTGTGCAACATTTGTATAGTGTTTTCAACCATGCTAGCGGCACGGCTCTCGGGATGGTCCACCAGTCGGTTGATCGGTCCACCTCTTTGATCCAAACTGTAATATCTCAACAACTATTGAATGGATCATCATGAAATTGTGTACAAACGTTCATGATCCCCAGAGGATGAATCCTACTGACGTTTGTGATCCCCTGACTTTTCCTTGAAGGCCATCACAAAGTTGACATTTTTAGCTTTTAGTGAAATATCTTTTGGACTATTGGATGGACTGCTGTGGAAGTTGTTAGGAAATGTCCATTAGTCTGAGCTGTACTTTGTGTTTACTGCTAATTAGAAAATGCCAGCATGCTAACATGCCAAACTACAATGATACATGGTAAGCATTATACCTGCTAAACATCAACATGTTAACATGCTGAACATTAAGCTATCACTCTAAGCCCTAAAGGTACAGCCTCACTGAGCCACCAGCATGGCTAAAGACTCTTAAGGCCTTTACACACCGGCTTTTTTTTTGTGTGTGATTAATTCGCACGTCAGTTTATTTTTTCAAACTGTTGTTTTTGTCATGAAAAAAATTACGCAGATTTTTCGCCTCGTAATATTCACGCTCTGTATACTTTTATACAGAACGTGAATATTACGGGGCGAAAAATCTGCGTAATTTTTTCCCGTAACGAGGTTGATTTACTGATATTTCGCACCGCAAATAAATGCATCAACCAATCACGTTGTGCGGAACGGGTTGAATTGCACCTATATTTATGAAACAACAACAACATGGAGGCTTTGTAGTCCGAACCAAGACGGCAAACTTTATTACTCCTTTCAACCTTGACAAAGACAGCGCAGAACAGATCCACTCCTTCCCTTCTTACCTTTCACAATAAAAGCCCTAGCAAGACATAACATTCGCAGACGAGTATTACGCATTTTTGTGTCGTTTATTCGTCACGCCCCCCGGTGTGTAACAGCCTCTAGTCTTGTTTAAATGTAACCTCTTTGCATTTCAAGCACTCTAGAGCAGTGGTTGCCAACCTGGGGGCCGGGACCCCCAAAGGGTCCAAAGAAAAATCGGAGGGGTCACAGGATGAATGAAAAAACAAAAACAAAATTTATGCTTATTTTTTCTGACTTTTCTCTTTTGAGTTTTTTTGTTGTTTTCTGGTGAAATGCTGAATAATTTCACTACTTCACGCTCCTGAAAAGTCTTATAATGAAACACTGAGAGTGAAAATCATTCTTTGATCATCCTGCTCACAGCCCATGTTCATACCAAGGCCGTAACCTGTGATGAGGTAGACATTGCTTTATTTTAAGGGATCACAAGCCAAAAAAGGTTGGGAACCTCTGGTCTAGACTCCATGTCTATATAGCATATGTTTTAGCGTTTTGCTATATCTTAGGGAAAAACGGCCTTTGATGTGACTTTGAGCCTTCTTGTTACCATGACATATTTAGCACAAGCTTCACCTGATGAAGGATATCCAACCTAATCCAGCTCTTTTTCCCCCTTCAGGACACTGAGTCTTTGGACAGCTGTATCCAGAGTACCTTGTCGGCCCTGTACCGCCCCTTCAGTGCCACCGCTGCCACCGTCCTGTGGCAGCTCTTCAGTGTGGTGGAAAGGCAGTACCGAGGAGACGGCCTCCGCTGCCTCATTGACTTCTTGCTTCCTGCCAAGAGGATCCTGCAGATCATCCAACAAGAAACCTGTGTGAGTTGTTGATAGATGTGGCACTTGAGGTTAAATTGATGTAACATTCTCTGATTTATTTCAGAATTCATTTTTAATTTACAACATAGTCCGATATTTACCTAGTACTAACCTTAAGGATTTCCTGCAGGACTGCTGGAAATGAAATGTTAAGAGAGGGGAAATGAGGACTCAACAAGGAAAAATAAAAGCAAAACTAAAACATGTATCTGTGTGTCAGGACATGTTAAGTCACGTTCTTCTCCCTAAACAATTCAACACAATAAACATCTTGAAAGATAAGCAGCTGAAGTGATAAGACAAAATGTTTGTGACAAAAGAATGTGAGAACAGTGCTGCTGAGTGTGAATATCTTTGCTGAGTGGGAAGGGGGAGCATCAGACTGAGACAGAGTTGATTATTGTTCCGAAAACAAGCTGAAAAGCAGCCATCTTTCTCTGAATAGGGAAACTGTGGTCTGTTTGAGAGGCTGCCATGGACTCTTGGGCCCAAAGCGAAATTCAATATTCTCTCTCACAAGCTTTGATTGCTGTGGGTTAGGTCTCTACAACCAAAGCACTGAAACTTTATTCCTCTGTATTCATCTCGGCGGTGATTACACTGTGACGATAGCCATAGAGCAATAGTTTCACCTAAGCCTAGCCCCTGAGAACAGCCTGCCGTGCATGGGAGTCTTTGTATTGCAGGCAATATGAGAGCCTTCAGAGGAAGATCACATCCTCTGTCTTTACCTTGACATTCATAAGAGATGAAAAAAGCCAACCCTTGAGCATAGTGTCTTTGCTCTTAGGGCCTGTTTTTTATTCTGGCACAGTGAAGATTTGTTTTGTGGTTGCTGTGAAACTAGGCCTGATCAGACAGGTTTTCTTCTTTAGTCGAGTGATCGCTGACAGTGACTCATCCAGTGCGTCCCATGAAAACATCTTGCCACTCCATTAAAGTTAAACATGTGTTTTGAACACAGCTTTGCAGATGTCGTACCACAGCCGAGCCATGACACACGGATGATAATCTTTTATAAGAGTGGGTATTGACTGTTTTCTCTGTTTTCTCTCAGGTGAGGTTCAGAGGATTGCTGTTCTATCATGAGGGGTGGCCTCTCTGCATCCACGAGAAAGTGGTCCTGCAGCTTGCCCCTCTACACAAAGTGCGACTAAAGCAAGGAGACTTCTACCTACAGATTGTTCCTTTAGGCCGCAAGACTGCCAAGCTAGTAATAAAATGTCTGTCGGTCAGTGGGCAGGCCATTACAGAGGTCCCCATCGCAGAGAGCATGTATGGCAACGTCTTCACAGCTGAGTTCTTGCAGAATGTAACACGTGACCGAAACCTGCACCCACTACAGAACTGTCTGCTTACCACTGGTACGGCCGTGTACAGGACGCCGTGGAAGAACGTGGTCAACCCGCTGTTTGTCAGTAGCACGGCGGACGCCATCATGCAAGCACGCTGCAGCAGAGGTGGCTTCCGCGGCCATCTCAGCACCTGCAGCACCAGCGGATCCACGGGGACTCTTGACAGCCACCGCAGCTCCAGGGAGTCCCTGCACTCTCAGGGAGCTGACTCCATCTTCTCTGAGCCCACCTCACCAAACAGACACCACATGGACCCCAGCGGTGAGAACCACAGTGCCGTTGCACCGGACACTTCCACACCCATCATTAAAATCGATAGACCCACTGAAGAGTGTGGGGTAGGGAGTGAGGATAGTGGTGGGAGAGAGAGAGGGCCAGGGTCCAAGATGCTGTCTTTCAGTACGGACCTCAGTAACCCAGGCCCTCGACGCCGCCTCCCAAGGGACTCTGTTGCATTTGAGAGCAGGAGACTTTTCAGGAAATCTTACATGGAGGCCCTACAGAACCCCATGAGCCTCGGGTCCAGCTCTGAATCCATTCTGGAGGAAAGCCCAGAGCACAGTGCTGGCCTAAGGGAGAGCACAGTGACACCAGGGAGCAGCCCCGACACTCGGACCTCCTCCAGAGAACTCTTATCTCGGAGGTTGGGTAGCCGGAGCTGGCTCAGTGGGGATGACTCAAGGCCCAGCACACCTTTACTTTACTTACAGAGGGGGTTGAGGAGTGCAGAGAGACGGGCAGAAAGACGTTCAAAGTCACTGGAGAGGACTAACAAGGCAGGCCAAGTTAAAGGCCACCGGGAACGATCCTCCTCAGGAGGCTCAGTTAGCACCTCCCCCAAAAAGCTAATGAATGGCTACGCTCTTCGTTTTGGAAAGCTGGATCTGGAGGCGGCTTTTCCTGGTTCTGAGAGGAGAAGCAGCAAAGAGGAGTCAGGTATGTGATGCTGCACTGATGTTCAACTGATGTACTTTTTAATCCACATTTAT
>CAKALU010066263.1:0-38145 GCA_916700995.1 Hozukius guyotensis
GTAAAGTTATAAGCTAAAAATGGATGCAAAAATGCAATCTAATGCATGCAATCCAAAATAAATTCATACATTTATATATGAAGTGATCAAGTGGCCGCCTCTGTCTCATATTGTGGTAGGTAAGGTCGCTTGTTTTGGGCTTTTTTGGGGGGAGAGTTGCTTCTTTTGGGCTTGTTTCTACAGACCTGGTTGCTTGTTTCTCTCGTGAGATCTGGCAACACTGGCACCAGGGCTGGAGCAATGTTTAATCTCACCTCTGTGTCCTGTGAGCTGGGAGGACAGAGGGTGTCTGCTGGGATTGGACGTGTACTTTGGGCCCACTGTTTTGCCATGTTGTCCATCTTGAAGCTGCTTAGGACAGATGGTTGGCTATCATCCAGTGAAGCACCACCATTTTTCTGTATAAAGAGTCATATATCAGTCAATACCTGATATTTTCAGGTGGAATTTCATTCATTCATTCATTCATTCTCACTGTGCAATATCATTTTCCACTTGTGCAATTTTGTTAATAGTCTGTTTAATGTCAATACTGTATATACTGCTCCTATTTTTATACTTCCTTCTATTTAAATGGTTCATATTTTGTTATACTTTGTTTAGCTCTTTTTTTACTGTGTCAGCTGATGCAGCTTGTTTTTTGCACTATCCCCTTTGCTGCTGTACACTGCACATTTCCCCACTGCGGGACTAATAAAGGAATATCTTATCTTATCTTATCTTATGGATCCTAGATGCTAATGCAACACATTTACTTGTACAATTAGCTTGAATATTTGTGTTTATGTTTTTGTTAACTCTTGCATGTTGACAGCAGATGTAAAGTTAGAAATAATGGCATGCATTGAGTGCTTATTATCAGCTTTAATAGCTGTGTAATAAACAGATGTTTATTTTTTGTGTTGATGTGCTGTCTGTGGTGGTGGTGGGTTAATTAACATTAGCTATTAGCAATCAAACATGGCCATGTTCAGACATGAGTTCAGACAACAAGCTGTCTCACAGGAGGAGGAAACACAGGGGACATGACAGATGGAGAGAGATGGATCCTAGATGCTAATGCAACACATTTACATTTACACATTAGAATATTAGTGTTTATGTTTTGTTAAACTCTTGCATGTTGACAGCAGATGTAAAGTTAGAAATAATGGCATGCATTGGGTGCTTATTATCAGCTTTAATAGCTGTGTAATAAACAGATGGGTTTTTGAGTTCAGACGACAAGCTGTCACACAGGAGGAGGAAACACAGGCAGGGCTTAATAAAGGAATATCTGATCTTATCTTATCTTATATGAATTGCATTTATATTTTGTATTTAACAGGACATGTCACTGACCTTTTTGACTGGAGTGCTATGCCAGAGCTCAGCTGAAGTGTCTGAAAGTCAAAGTGGATGTTAGTGATAGTTGAAATATTCCTTTAAACATGTCAAACAACAGACTTTAATGTTGTTGTTGTTGTTGTTTACCATGTGACCAGGCAGGGAACCAGGCTGAGGCTCTTCCAGATGAAGGTGAAAGTCTGTTCACTTCATCCATCACATCATTAACAGTATCCCACTAAGATTAAACCCAATTCCTCTGTGTTTTTCTCTCCAGTAGCTGTCTCATTGTTGGCATGTTGTGAGCATCCTTTAGGCTGCATGCTAACTCAGCTAGCTTCAAAGGCTAATTTAAGTTATCTTAAAGCTGACTTACCGTCTCAAAACTTAACATTAACACAACTAAAACTTAACAAAACATACTTAATAATGTGAGCGCTTATCTACTTTAACAATTCGCTCCAAACCTCATTTAAAACTCGTTTAATAATAATAAAAGTTTCGAGAAATGGCTAGCTAGCTAACGTTAGCTTCTTGTAGAACTTTTTTTGCAGGTAGAAGGTAACCAACGAGTTGTGGAAACTCTCGCGAGACGTGCAAAGTTGTTGCGTTGATGCCGAATTGTGATAGGTCGTTGGGCTGTTAGTCTCGCGAGAGTTCTTCGCAATTTACGGGTTACCTTCTAGACACGCACCATTACAAACTTTGCAATCTTCTTCTACTACTTCTGCCTCAAAACTTGCTAGACTTACTCAAAGGCACCACCTAGTGGCGGAGATGCAGGACAAAATAAAATAAAATAAAATAAAATAAAATAAAATAAAATAAAATAAAATAAAATAAAATAAAATAAAATAAAATAAAATAAAATAAAATAAAATAAAATAAAATAAAATAAAATTAAATAAAATTAAAAAAATAAAATAAAAATATAAATAAATAAATGAATAAATAAAAAGATTATATAAAAAAATAAATGTATCCAATTGATAAAATGAGACATAAATTGATATTTCCGTTTTAATTTGCTTTGCTATATATTTATTTTCATATTAATGCCCTTATTTATTTACTCTTCTGTTTAATTTTCCCTTTTCATTTATTTATAGCTAGCTAGCATATAGTCATGCACCCTGACCCCATGATGACACGCATTGAGTGACAGCCCCCTCATTTGCATAATGAAGCAGAAATACATGAAGAAATATAAAAAAAAGTAATGTGTAAAGAAAGGTATGAAGAAAAGAATACAGAAAAAAAATAAGTTTGGGGAAATAAATAAGTTGTGAAATGCAAAGGGAAAATCGTGCATAAATAAAAACTTGATGAATCCATCGGTACCAACCATGTCATACTAGCTTGTCGGGAGGGAGGTTAAATAACGCTCCAAACCTACACTAAATTTTGGCGAGGGAAAACTGTCATGGCCATTTTCAAAGGGGTCCCTTGACCTCTGATTATTATTAATAACAATAACAATAATAATAATATTTATATTTATTTTATATATTTTATTTTATTTTATTTTTATTTTTATTTTTATTTTTTTCCTGCCAATCTACAGCTCCACACTCCAGTCCAGTAGGTGGCGGTAATGCACCTATAAGCTATAACCACCAATAAACACCGAAGAAGAAGAAGAAGAAGAAGAAGAAGAAGAAGAAGAAAATTATTTTATTTATTATTTAATTTTAGTATTTATTATGATTATTATTATTAATAATAATAATTTATATTTATTTTATTTTATTTTACTTTATTTTATTTTATTTCATTTTATTTTAAAAAGAAGAAGAAGAAAAAGAAGAAGTGCGCTGTTCGTCCTCCGGCCACCAGGTGTCGCTGCTGCACATCACCGCTGCTGTATCATCCTCCACTCCTTCAACAACCCAGAACAAGAAGCAGCGCTACCAGGCGTGCTGCTCAAAGTGCTCAACAACTAAACCTTTAACCTTTATATTCACTAAGAATGATCTTCTAACAGTCAAACTAACGTTATCAATAATGCGAGCGGATTCACCGACTAGACAACAACATTAAGAGTATATTTCACCAGGTACGTAAACTCAAACATCTTCTTCTTCTTGTCTTTTTTCAGGTTTATTTCAAGCTAAGCTAATGCTAAGCTAATGCTAAGCTAACATGCTAAGCTAATGCTTAAGCTAATGCTAAGCTGAGGTGTCAACGGTTAAACCTGATGAATGAAACCTTTCTAACTAAATGAAGGGACATTTTTTAACATCTTTTACAGTTTGTCTGCATTGTGATAGTGATATTTAAATCCTATATATTATATTATAAAAAGTATTCTGTCTTTTAATAAAAACAGCCGCATGTGTCAGCAAGCTAAAGCTAACCTGTGTTATTCTGCTGATGCTATCAAAGCTAAGCTATTTATTGCTCTGCTGCTGCTGCTGTTGTGCTTTAAATTAGCTCTCCACTCCACTGTGGGAGCAAACTATCTGATCTATTTCAGTTCACACTAGTCTGTGTCATGCTGTTAGCTTCATGGAGCTAACTTATCTGTGTTGGTATGATGAGGCTAGCATGATGAAATATTGGCAGGAGCCTTGTTCATTCAGTCATACCCACAGTGGAGTCTGATAATGACAGAATCTGAAGATAAGGAGGTTTAAATGTGGAGTGGACACTTCTATTATTTACAGATGTGTGACAAATTAAAAGAAAAAACAACATTAAGTGTCTTAATATGGAGTTTCAGTGCTCCCTGCAGAGTCTGTGTAACTGTATTGAAGGGCCATTCATCCACAAGATAATTCCTTATTTATATGTTTATTTATTTATCTGTGTTGGCAGGCTAGCAGGCTAGCATGATGAAACATTGGCAGGAGCCTTGTTCAGTCATGCCCACAGTGGAGTCTGATAATGACAAATCTGAAGATAAGGAGGTTTAAATGTGGAGTGGAAACCTTTTTTTCCTGAGGTTATATTTCTATTATCTACAGATGGCTGACAAATTAAAGGAAAAAACAATATTAAGTGTCTCAGTATGGAGTTTCAAGTTTATTTGTCATATGCATGTAAAAGTACAGTGAAATGCAATGAAATGCATTTTACCCTGGCTCTCTCTCAGCCCTTAAAATCTATAAATAGTACAGTTGATAAATACTACAATAAATAAGACAATAGTCAGTCAGTCAGTCAGTCTTTGCAAAGTCTGTGGAACTCTATTGAAGGGCCATTAATCCACAAGATAATTCCTTATTTATATGTTTATTTAATTAGTTAACCTCTTAAGCCCTTTAGGATGCTGGAAGGTGTGGTTCTCCTAGACAGACATACCTAAAATAAATCATGAATAGCTCCTCAACTACCAGGTCTATCTGCATGATCTTGGTCTCTATGGATAGGTAAGACCTCAGAGAATTCATCCCCAGTGTCAGTAACATTGTCACTGTTACTATGCCTGAGTAAATTGTGATGAACCAAAGGAAAAATGGAAATACTACTGATATCCACTACGGGACGCTATGTGCGCACAGTGGAGTCTGATAATGACAAATCTGAAGATAAGGAGGTCTAAATGTGGAGTGGAAACTTTTTTTTCCTGAAGTTATATTTCTATTATCTACAGATGGCTGACACTTTAAAGGAAAAAACAACATTAAGTGTGGTAATACGGAGTCAGACCCCAGTTTCAGTGCTCTTTGCAAAGTCTGTGGAACTGTATTGAAGGGATGAACACCATTCATCCTCAAGATAATTCCTTATTTATATGTTTATTTAATCAGTTAACCTCTTAAGCCCTTTAGGGTGCTGGAAGGTGTGGTTCTCCTAGACAGACATACCTAAAATAAATCATGACTAGCTCCTCAACTACCAGGTCTATCTGCATGATCTTGGTCTCTATGGATAGGTAAGAGTATGCCTGAGTAAATTGTGATGAACCAAAGAAAAAAATGTACATTTTTATCCTCACCTAAAATTATTTCTAGATTAAATAACACAAAGCACATAGATTCTACAAAGGTTTTAAGAGGATAGGACCAGGTGGACTCTCCATTTGTGTCCACTTGGATACCTAAAGTGTGCCAAATGGGTTTTCTACCTCTTGAAAGGGAATCTGGCTCTTAAATACTACTGATATCCACTACGGGAGGCTATGTGCACACAGTGGAGCCTTTGGCCATGACATTTACCCTGTGCATCATCACAATCTACCATTGTGCACAGTATAAAATCAATAAAAAACACAACTAAATTGTATAATTTTGACTCCAAATGGAATAGTTTTGTTATAATAATGAAACATGATCAAGTAAAACTTAGTTAATAACAAATAAGATCAATAACAATGTAAATAAGATAACAAAAAATAATCTAAAGTCAAGTATGTACATTCAATATAAAAACAGTAAAAATACAATTTCTCGTGTGTAACTAAAATATTGAAATCATTGCCAAACAAACATTGTTTGGACCAAATGCACTTGGAGTGTTGTTTTAGTCGCGTTAAGGCCTCTTCTTTTAGAAACAATTCAGAAAAAAGACCACCACAGTATTTTATGATGTTTTTAAAGGCAGTGTTTTAACACACAGCTCAGCCGGTACCGAGTTTGTCGGATAATAGAGGTTAATTTAATTGAGATCTGCAAAAGAGACGTAAGTACAGCAGACAGAATGAAAAACAACATAGTGAGACATAACAGAAAGGACATATAGCATCAGACATCACTAAATCATTTGGTTTTATTGCGGTGGTGGTGGAGAGCATTGTTTTGCATAAAATCTTCATGGGTGTTAAACTCGGTTGAGATATGGTGACTGTAGAGGCTGTAGCATTTTATTCACATTATTTTCATACTTGCCAAACCATTCAGTGAGCCTTGGTGCACGTCGGAAGCATCTGCAGCTGTCAATATGTCAATTGGTCTCCCATTACATTAAAGAAGTGAAACCTGCAACCACTCTTCTATTCAGGTTTTTCCTTTAATTTCTCCCCCCGTCTGTATATGTACTCTGTGTATTTACATTTTGTCCATTTGTGTCTTTTTATCCAGATAATTTGTGATGGCTACTACTGAGATGGAATCTGGTTCTTTGGAAAGCAAACCAGAAATTCGTCACATAGTTGGCTCTGACTCCAATTATCCACTGAAAGTACTTTACTGTGGAGGTACAGTATATAACGTTCTACTCAGTCTGACATCCTGACTATAGGGAATGGGAATGTGACATCACAGACAGCAAGCTGAAACGATGAATCGATTCGTCGATCAGTAGACTATTTTGATTTTTGTTATTAATCATTTTCAGACATTTTTCAAGCAGAAATAGTGAAAAAATTCCAATATTCTCTCTTTCCAGCCTCTCAAATGAGAAGATTTCCTGCTTTTCTTTGTCATATGTCATTGTAAACTAAATATTTTTGGGTATTTGGACTTTTGTTCGAACAAAACAAGACATTTGAAGACATCACTTTCGGCTCTGTGAAGTTGTGAAGGCCGTTTTTTTTACAAATCTTTGACCTTTCATATATCGCCATATTAATTGATAATGAAAATGATTGACAGTTGCAGCTCTATACTATATTATATTTCTATTTTATTCCAGACAGCATTAAGTATCATTACTTAATCACATTATATATTATTCTGGTGTACGTCGTTTACATAGTAGACTTGCTGACTTGTGCTATTAACTGTCACTTTACCTCGTAACTCTGTATTTAATTGCTCTTGTATAGTTTCTATTTTTACTTTTTATTCTAGTCGTGTATACCTGTTATAATATTTGTTTTACTTTTCTATTCATCTGTACTTATTTCGGATCAATAAAGGGTTATCTTATATTATATTATCTTGTTTGTGCCTTTTCAAAATGTGACGATGTGATTTTTTTGTTTCTTTGCAGTGTGCTCTCTGCCTACAGAGGTAAGTTTAATTATCAAACAAAAGGAATATTCTTTCTGTTGTCTGACCCAGTTCACTAAAGCACTCATTCATATATACCGTTTGAGATATCAGACTCAGCTTTATTGGCCAAATATGTGAACACATACAAGGAATTTAACTCTGGTTTCCTGGAAAAATAGAAGTAAACATGCAGCTAAAAACAAGGGCAGCAAAGCTGACCTATAATAAACAAACATAAATATTAAACTGTATATTGAAGCTGTTCTTTTAACTGAATCTCTACTGTTGTGTCTGCAGTACTGTGAGTACATGCCTGAGCCGGCCAAATGTAGGCACTGGCTTGAGAAGAACTTTCCAGATGTGTTTGCCAGGATGACTGTAGGTGAGTACCATCTAAGATTTCAGAAAAATATATTTTTCTTCAATTTCGCCAACGTCTTTATGCTGTACTACTAAATATTTGTGCCCTAAGATTAAAGCTGTGCAGTATAGATTTATAAATAGTGTGGATGTTGTAATATCGTGGTACAGCTTATGTTCGTGTACATTCAAGTTTCACTGATGAAATTGAAATGAAATATTAATTGTTTTTAGTGTAAGTATTTTTCAAAAAGTCACATTGTCACTTTTTATAGATGTGCCCATAATGTGGTATTCTCCCTTTACCCCCTTTAAGTAGCCAAAAGGTTGGAAAAATAATCCACATTTTCTGCCAGTATCATACCGTTCTACTCTTAATCATCTTCTTCCAGCTCTTCATTGAAGCTTTATGATGTTTACAGTGAGTGAAATATTAAACCTAACTCTCCAGGTTTGATTGCATCAAATAGATATTTCCTACATAAACACATTTCCCTAAAATTCAAGCAGGCATATTTGGTAAATGTGGAAACTTTGTGCTGTGGATTTGAACAATGTTTGGCTGCACAGCACAAGTTTGTTATGACTGATCCACCTGTGGGACAGCTGGGTTTAAAAGGTTACAAATATTATGATATTTGATTGTGTTTGTATGAGTGAAGAAGGTACGTTTTCAACTTGCTAGAGCCTCGTATCGTTTGCTTACCTACAGTGATTTAGTTGGACTGTAACAAAGAGTAATAGATTTTAATGTTCAGCACAAATCACGGGTGAAATGGCCACGTTAAAGACCCCAAACGAAAACCCTGAAGCTGTGAAAGGGGAGAAGTTAATCAGAAAAATGTACATTATTAAAAATACAAACACAAATGTATGGATGTGTACTGTTCAGTCTTTTAAATTCACTATAATGTATCTAGAGTGAGAAATGACTTCACAATGAGGTCAAATCTTTTCAGGTCTAAAGGTCTGTAATGACGTCAGACTGGTCAGCAGCTAGGCTAGCCTGTAACTAAAAAGAGATGGCAGTGATCCAAAAGATAAGAAGCTTTGTTGCCAGATAGGTTTTAATATTTTCCTCTCGTCTTTCTGAACTACTGGCCCGGCAGGGAACGCACCCAATCAGGACCTCGGCTCCGGAGAAGCTCCTCCTGGAGGCGAGGAGGAGGAGAAGAAGAAACAGAAGAGAGGTATGAAAATTAGTGGCGTTAAAACGAATTTGCGTTAATGTTGACAGCCCTAAAGATTATAGTAACATCACAAGTGTTAAGCGGATTAACGCTATGAGGTTTGATAGACTTAAAGCTGTTTTTTTGTTGTTGTTTTTAAGGTGGGAGAGGCCAGATCAAACAGAAAAAGAAGACGGTGCCTCAGAAAGTCACGATAGCAAAAATCCCAAGAGCCAAGAAAAAATATGTCACAAGGGTGTGTGGCCTGGCAACATTTGGTAAGAGTTATTTATTATTATTCTCAGTACTCTTTCTCTTTAATGCTTTATTCTAAACATGACTTCTGTGTTGACTCTTGCAGACATTGAACTTAAAGAGGCTCAGCGATTCTTTGCCCAGAAATTCTCTTGCGGTGCCTCCGTTACAGCGGAGGATGAAATAATCATTCAGGGAGATTTTACAGATGACATCATCGACGTCATTCAAGAGAAGTGGCCTGAGGTGAGCTGTTTGTACATAAATGTGTGTGTGTGTCTTTAGCGATTTCTCTTTGTTCGTTTATGTACTCGTTTCTCTTTTGCCCTCAACTTCAGGCAGAGCTGGCTTTGAATTAGTAATTTTTGCACTGAGTTTGAACCTCTCTGCATCTACGCAGGGATGTTAAAATATGTAAGATAGTTGGCAGGAGGAGAGGAGGCTTTTTGACCCGAAGAAAGTGTCTCAAATCTGTCTTTAAAAAAAGAAAAACAGGAACTCAGGACAGTTGAAAGTGAGAAGGCTTGTTAAAAATATCCATCAGTTGTCCACTGAAAGAAGTTGAGTGAGATAAATACAGGTAGAGCATCAATATATTGTCTGTCTAAATGACGTTGTTGTATTTTATGACAGCGGAACCAGTTTACAGCTCGAATGTAGAGGAGGATTCCTTAACTAATAAGCGACCCAAACAATAGTTGAATAACAAGTCTTGACTTTAATGTCAACAAATTCCACGAAAAGACTAAAAACCATCAGACTCTGTCTGTGGCTCTCAGCCCCCAAGCCCATTGGTTCCTACTGAAGACGTAAATCTTTAAAAATGTGTCACAAATATAAAGTTTAATTTTTAAAAGTGGCTCAGTAATTTACTAAAACTGCTGCTCACTGTACTTTTTATCAAATTTTGCTCCAACAGGAGGAAATAGTGACTTTGTTGGGGACTACTTTCAGTGGTGAATTAATCCACATTTGGTGTATTTGGTAGAGGTACAACGATTAATCGGTTTAAGTATTTTTTTAAAGAAAGAAATTCTCTGATTCCAGCTTCTTAAATGTGAATATTTTCTGGTCTCTTTACTCCTCTATGACAGTAAACTGAATATCTTTGAGTTGTGGACAAAACAAGACATTTGAGGATGTCATCTTGGGCTTTAGGAAGCACTGATCGACATTTTATAGACCAAACAACTAATCGATTAATCAAGAAAATAATCGACAGATTAATCGACAATGAAAATAACCGTTAGTTGCAGCCTTAGTATGTGGGATTGAGTCAAAATAAACTACAACGGTGAGGCTCATTGATGTGTTTTTAATAGTTTTTGTACACCAATGGAGCTCTTTGGCACAGAGGAAGAAGAGATATCAGGCTTTGGATACCTAGTAGATACAGTCATTGTTGGTTTTGGTCTTTTTTGTGGGATTTACAGGCCCTTTTCACTGCAGCCATTGCGACATGTCATTGAGGAGTAAACACAGGTGTAATTAATAACATTAATTATGGTACTGTTCCATTTAGGTGGGCCAGGGTTCTGGTATTGTGCACGCTGGCTTTAATGGCTGTGACGCACTAAATAGATCAACTACACCTGTGTTGCTATGACATGTCAAAATAACTGCTTTGAAAAATGCCTATTTACAATAAGAAAAATATAGAATATCACCAGACTTATTGTGAAAAAAATGACACTCTCTGTGTCTCTGTGTTGCAGGTGGATGATGAAAGCATCGATGATCTGGGTGAAGTGAAGAAGTGAAGACCAAATATGCACTTTTACTGAAATGGATGTGACCTGTAACAACAACAACAACAACCTGGCCAAATGTACACATTAAGTCATTTTATACCTATTTTATTTACTGTTCATAAAAAGCTGTGGACTTGGCCACTCACTTGGCATTTTTTTTTTTTTTTTTAGTTATTAATAGCTGCTTTCTCTCGTTTGCCAAAGGTGTGGTATGACGTGAATCCCTCCCAAATGTTCTTCACTCAAGCAAAACTGTAGGCTAATAAATTTCAGTCTCCTTCGCCTGTACGCTCTTTTCTTTTCTTAAACATGTCTATTTTTCAGAAAACATTAAAAAGCATTGTAAGGATGAAGTCACCTGCTTTATTGGAGTCACTTAAATGGCCGCAGGTTACTTGTTTTTCACGCATCCCACTCCGTCCCCCATGAGCCTCTTCTGCATAATAGTTTTATAATGAAGCCACATTTCCCCAGACGGAGAACATTTACAGTTGTTTCCACGCTCCTCTGGGGTCAGCACCACTTCCCCAAAGATACCGCTCAGATGTTTGCTCCACTCGTAAATTTGCATGTTTGTCTGAGAGTCGTTTGCATGAAACGCAAACATGAAGTCACCTGGTGCAGCAATATCTGTGTTGACACTGTGAAGAGCAGCAGGTCGCCGCTGTACTTCACTGAAGATGAATCTCACTCCCTCAGCCGAGTGCTGCGCCTTCGACTCTCCGACCCTGGACCAGTTTTTGCCTCCGATACTGATCTTGGAGTTCATGTTCGGACTGATGGGGAACTTTGTCGCCCTGTGGATGTTCATCTTTCACATGGACACATGGAAGCCCAACTCCGTGTACCTGACTCACCTGGCCGTCGCCGACTCCATCGTGCTGTTCTGCCTCCCGTTCAGGGCCGACTACTACAGGCGTGGAAAGAACTGGCTGTACGGCGACGCCATGTGTCGCATCCTGCTCTTTCTGCTGGCAGCCAACCGCGCGGCGGGCATCTTCTTCCTCACGGCCGTGGCTGTCGACCGCTACTTCAAGATTGTCCACCCGATGAACCGGATCAACCGGATGGGTCTGGGCTACGCTCTCTGGGTCTCCCTCGGCCTCTGGGGTCTGATTTTTCTCGCCACCGGTTATCTTCTTGCCAATGAGCACTTCTTCTATAACAGCAACCGCACGCAGTGTGAGAGTTTCAACATCTGCATGGGCTTCAGTCCCCTCTCCACCTGGCACAACACTTTCTACGTCACCCAGTTTTTCCTGCCTTCCGCCATTGTCGCTTTCTGCACCGTCAGAATTACGTGGCAGCTGAGAGTCAGGACTATGGACAAGCAGGGGAAAATCAAACGGGCCGTTCAGTTCGTCCTGGCCGTGGCTTTGATTTTTATCATCTGCTTCTTTCCCAGCACTATATCACGCATTGCCGTCTGGATCCTCAAGGCATGGTACGATGAATGCAGATACTTCCGAGAGGCCAACCTGGCGTTCTACACGTCGGTGTGTTTCACCTACTTCAACAGCGTCCTCAACCCCGTCGTGTATTATTTCTCGAGCCCTTCCTTCAGCGGCGCCTTCAACAAGCTCCTGAATAAACTGCTGAGAAGGAGCGACGACGACGACAAAAATCAGACGGATTCATCTGAGGATGACATTTCCACCATTGAGGGTAGACGGATGTAAAGCCAGGTGCTGTTGCAGGGATATGTTAAAGGACTAGTTTATATCACTAATAAAATGTAGAAAAGAGGTTTTTCCACCTAAAATAATAATTAGCAGCTTATTGCTGTGTATATGTATAACAAAAGTGAGTGTTTAGAGTAATTATGAGCCGTTAACAATGGGGAAAAAAGTCTTCAGTTGCAGCGTGACCTAATCAAATATCACTGCAAATGCTTCTAAAAGCAACAATATCTATCAAATATATGATGTAATGTGTGTATATCCACTTTTTCTTGTTAAAGTAGTTCAAGTGATGCTTTCAATTGTCAATCACATCCACTGTGAACAGCAAACACAGATTTTCTTCCACCCATTAAAACAATATTTACAGCATAAATCAGTTGAACAGCCCGAGGGGAAGTGACTTCATTGTTGTCGTTAAACTGTCAATTAACACACAAACGATACCAGAGTCCATGAGTGAAGCGATCATGCAGGTAAATCCAACAAATAATGTAAAAGCAGTGCATTTTTTTTCAGTTTTCTGTCTTTTTTTTGTGCATATATTTTCTCACATTCTCACCAGTCTTTGTATCCTGTCACATCTTGTTTTCAATAAATAAATAAAACATTAGAATAACCAACATAAATCACATATTACTGTTTGTGCCATTTTTGAAAAATATTTTTTAATTATTGAACACGCATTTAAGAACATACAAGATCTTGTAGAGAATATATACATATAATCCAATGATGAAAAATAAAGGGCATTTATACAAAATTAGATAGAGAAATATATAAAGTAATTTCTTAATCACTAGGCATACTGTAGATTAGAACAAAAAAGAACTAAGAGGAGCAATTACTTAAAAAGGGGATAAATCAAAATAAGAAATTTCCCCACAAGTCTTTCTTATTTTGAAATAATGATTTAGTATCTCAAAATAATGATTTAGTATTGCAAAGTAATGAGAAACTTTCTCAAAATAATAACTTCTCTCGAAATGAGTTAGTATCTCAAAATATAGACTTAGTTTCTCGAAATAATGACTAAAGATTTTAAAATGACATAGTATCTCAAAATAATGAGAAACTTTCTCAAAATAATGACTTAGTTTCTCAATATAATGGTTTAACATTACAAATAATGTCTTAGTTTCTTGAAATAATGAATTAATATTTCAAAAATAATGACTTAGTATCTCAAAATGTTGAGGAACTCAAAATAATGACATAGTATCTCAAAATAATGACTTAGTATTTCAAAATAATGAGAAACTTTCTCAAAATAATGACTTAGTATCTCAAAATAATAAGAAGCTTTCACAAGTCATTATTTTGAGAAAGCCTCATTATTTTGCGAAACAAAGTCCTTATTTTGCAATACTAAGTACTTAATTTGTGATATAAATTCATTATATATACATATATATATATATGCTCCATGATATGATATATATATATACTTTATATTTGTATTGTGGGGGTATGGTTCCTATGCAGAGGGTAGTTTAGTTTATTTATTGACTACACTGAGGGCGTTTTATATTTTAATAATTTATTTATTTATTGTGTTGAGTTGAATGTGCTACTTATTTTGTACTGTAATTACCTTGTGCCTTTTCTACCTTTTTTCTTTTCTTAAAGCTGACTCGGTGTAAACTGCTCAGAATTCCAATGTAGTTATTATAGGTGACAATGGCAAATAAAACTCTTGAATCTTGAATCTTGAATCTTGAAATCCTACTGTGTAATTTGGTACTCGGATCTCCGAGCTAACGGTTTGGTCCGTGAAGGCAGCATTGGTTCCCAGGATGACGTCATGGGGCTGGGCTGTTAGAGAAGAAGAAGAGCTGGAGAACAACATCATGTAACATCATGTAACTAACTAACGGTTTAAAGATCCTCTCATCCACCAGACATCCTCTACTGAGACTCTATTCACCTACAGAGAACAAGGTAACTTCTCACACACAGATCTGCTGTTATTCAGCTCTAACATCGCCTCTGTGGGCGTTTAATGTTCATGTTGGAATGCTAACTGAAGCTAGCTAGCTAGCATCAGTTAGCATTCCAACAGGGACCAAAATCTATAAACATTAGACACTAAAATAAAGATATAAAGGAGGAAGATTAAACACTGTGAGTTAGTTTCTCAAAATAATGACTTAGTTTCTCAAAATAATGACTTAGTTTCTCAAAATAATGACTTAGTATCTTGAAATAATGACATCATATCTCAAAATAATGAGAAACTTTGTCAAAATAATGACTTAGTTGATTGAAATAGTGACATCATATCTCAAAATAATGACTTAATATCTCAAAATAATGACTTAATATCTTGAAATAATGACTTAGTTTATTGAAATAGTGACATCATATCTCAAAATAATGACTTAATATCTCAAAATAATGACTTAATATCTTGAAATAATGACTTAGTTTATTGAAATAGTGACATCATATCTCAAAATAATGACTTAATATCTCAAAATAATGACTTAATATCTTGAAATAATGACTTAGTTTATTGAAATAGTGACATCATATCTCAAAATAATGACTTAGTATCTAAAAATAATGACTTAATATCTTGAAATAGTGACATCATATCTCAAAGTAATGAGAAACTTTGTCAGAATAATGACTTAGTGACTAAAAATAATGACTTAGTATCTCAAAATAATGACTTAATATCTCAAAATAATGACAGTATCTAAAAATAATGACTTAGTATCTCAAAATAATGACTTAGTAGCTCAGAATAATGACTTAGTATCTAAAAATAATGACTTAGTATCTCAAAATAATGACTTAGTATCTCAAAATAATGACTTAATATCTCAAAATAATGACTTAGTATCTCAGAATAATGACATAGTAACTAAAAATAATGACTTAATATCTTGAAATAGTGACATCATTTCTCAAAATAATGAGAAACTTTGTCAAAATAATGACTTAGTTTATTGAAATAGTGATATCATTTCTCAAAATAATGAGACACTTTGTCAGAATAATGACTTAGTAACTAAAAATAATGACTTAGTATCTCAAAATAATGTCATTTTGACATTTAATGCATAGGATGTTTAGAAAAAGTGTTCACACCTAAAGTTAACTGAGACAAGTAGAATGAGCCTCAAACACAACACGGGCCAGCCTCATCATCTGTTGTAATAATGATATAATATGTACATTTAATGGTTAATATATATGTGATAAGATAAAGATAAAAGAGACAGAGATGCTCCCAGAGAGCCAGGATCTGACAGCTCTAGGTGTGCTTGTTGTTTCGGTCTGGCAGCAGCGGGCTGGGCAGAGGAGGAGCAGCGTTGAGGTGATGTTACAGGAGACATGGCTTCTCATGTTACTTGCTCCTCATTTACATCATGGGATCAGCCTGAAACACACTCTTTTACTTTGCAGTGAGACAAATTAAATAAATCAAAAATGTTTTTATTGGATGGTTATCTGTGTAATAAATACCAGCTACATGTTAAAGAGTTCAGCACCTGCAACACTGTCAGTGGTGGAAGATCAGATCTTTTCTCTTATGTAAAAGTACTAATACCACACTGAAAATACTCCAATACAAGTAAAAGTCCTGCATTCAAAACCGTATTGAAGTAAAAGTATGAAACACATAAATGTTCTTAAATTATGAAAAGAAAAAGTATAATAATACTTACTTATCTCAAAATAATGACTTAGTTTATCGAAATAGTGACTTAGTTTCTCAAAATAATGACTTAATATCTCAAAACATATGAGAACCTTTGTCAAAATAATGATTTAGTATCTCAAAATAATGACTTAGTATCTTGAAATAGTGACATCATATCTCAAAATAATGAGAAACTGTCCAAATAATTACTTATTATCTCATAATATTGACTTAGTATCTCAAAATAATGACTTAGTATCTCAAAATAATTTTTTAGTATCTCAAAATAATGACTTAGTTTATCGAAATAATGACTTAATATCACCAAATAATGACTTAGTATCTTGAAATAGTGACATCATATCTCAAAATAATAAGAAACTGTCAGAATAATGACTTAGTATCTCATAATAATGACCTAGTATCTCAAAATAATAACTTAGTTTTTCGAAATAATGACTTCATTTCTCAAAGTAATGAAAAACTTTGTCATAATAATTACTTAGTTTCTCTAAATAATGACTTAATATGACAAAATAATGACTTAGTATCTTGAAATAGTGACATCATATCTCAAAAATAATGAGAAACTTTGTCAAAATAATGACTTAGTATCTCATAATAATGACTTAGTATCTCAAAGTAATGAGAAACTTTGTCAAAATAATGACTTAGTATCTCAAAATAATGACTTAGTATCTCAAAGTAATGAGAAACTTTGTCAAAATAATGACTTAGTATCTCATAATAATGACTTAATATCTCAAAGTAATGAGAAACTTTGTCAAAATAATGACTTAGTATCTCAAAATAATGACTTAGTATCTCAGAAATAGTGACATCATATCTCATAATAATGACTTACTTTCTCGAAATAATGAGAAACTTTGTCAAAATAATTACTTATCTCGAAACACTGACTTAGTTTTTCAAAATAATGAGTTAATATTTCAAAATGATGACATAGGAGACTTTTCTCAGCATATAAAGGAGCACTTCATCCTTCAGTTTATCACATGGCAATGATGCATGGTTTTCACTGGACAGGATGTGGATGACAAATTATCAGATAAGATATTATAAACTTGACTGTCCCCGAGGGGAAATAGCTGTACAGACAGTACAGTAGTACATCAAAAACAGAAAAAAAAGACATGCAAAATATTGCACATGCCCTGAGAGATAAAAGATATAAATACATGGGCATTATAAAATCAGGAGTGAATCATAAACCCGTAACACATAAAACTAAGTTCAACAGTGCCTCTTTCCTATGAACTACAAAAGCAAGGATTAACCTTGTTGAGTAGTGTTGTAGACGTTGGGAGGAGAGAAAGCTTGAAGCTGTTATTTTTACATTTACTGAAGGCAGTAGTTTTTATACAGAATACAGCGTTTGTAATCTGTAAAGTAACTAAAGCTGTCAGACAAATGTAGTGGAGTAAGACGTACAATATTAGTCTCTGAGATGTAGTGGAGTAGAAGTATAAAGTAGCATAAGATGGAAATACTTGGAATTTGAATTCCTGTTTTAAGTTTTGACCAATTTGTGGCTTCATTAAAAAGGTTCACACTTGAATTGTAATTCATGTTAATTATGAAGATTCTTTTACCAAGTTGCTGGTGTATGATTCATTATTTTAATAATAAATAATAATAATTAAAAAAAATATATATATACATATTTGTTTATTTATTTTTAATTTGATATATATTTGTTTATTTATTTTTAATTTTATATATATATATATATATTTATTTGTTTTTAATTATATATATATTTATTTATTATCAATTATATATATATACATACATACATATATATATATATATATATATATTTTTTTAAATTTTATATATATATGTATTTATTTGTTAGGAAATTATTATATTATCATTATATTATATTTTATTTATTATTATATATATTATAAATTATTATAAATTATTTTAACTGATATTGCAATTGCGATATGATTTGCGATATTAGAGGGAATGATCCTTTTTGCTTTATTTATTCTCATTTTCATTGAAAAACATATTAAAATAATTATGGTGTGATTTTTGTGGGGATCTGTACCAAACAAAGATGTTTTCTTCAGTCAGTAGAATATGATGTGTAGGCCGGCACGTCCCTGCAGCACCACAATATTTAATTTTAAATAATATTTTGACACAATTTTCACCTTTGTGAAACACTGTGATTTCCTCCTCATCCTGCGATTAGAAAATGGCAGTAGGCCATATTGTGATTTGGATAAAATTTAGATTAATTGTGCAGACAGGAGCTGGAAATGTCACTTGTCCGTCCTGAATTTGTATAACGTGAATCAGTTATATTTCCCTTTTATTGATGATTTAATTTCCTACAAAAATAACATATTTTTCTTGTGACATACAAAACAATAAAGGAGATATGTCATTTCCAGAGTTGCAAATTATGGATAAATGGATTCAAACTTTTTTTTTTATCAAGCAGCAGACCCATTTTTTAAAAAAACAGTTTTTTGTAAATATTTCCAGGTATTTATTTTTCATAAAAACAGATGGGTTAGCCCTTTGACTCAAATGTAGAGGCACAAACTGGAGCTGTATTGTTCCTCTGTTAGTGATAATTTGGTTAAACACAAATTGATTTAGGAACATGTACAACCACAGGAAACAGGAGAGGTAAATAAACCACAAACCAACGGAGACGCAATTTACATGCAGCTTCCCCCAGTTGGTAATGATTCAAGTAAGCCTTTTCAAAGAGTATCTGTGGTAATGTAGGTGTGTAAACAAAGTTTACTACGACTGCATGTCATTTAGGAATGAAGACTAATAGTGACAATAATAATAAACTTTATTTGTATGGCACCTTTTATACAAGAAATGCAGCTCAAAGTGCTGAACAATAAAGACATTACATGAGTGCTTCACATGAAAATGAACATAAAACCATGTTGTAAACATTAAGATGGAAAATAAAACCAGAAAAAAACACATTATAAAAGATGAAATTAGTGACCCAAACAATCCGCTAAACAGCAAACTGTGGGTTCCTCACTCTACAACTACTACTACTACTAACTACTACTACTACTAACTACTACTACTACTACTACTAACTACTAACTACTACTACTAACTACTACTACTACTACTACTACAACTACTACTACTACTACTAACTACTACTACTACTAACTACTACTACTAACTACTACTACTACTAACTACTACTACTACTACTACTAACTACTACTACTACTACTAACTACTACTACTACTACTACCTACTACTACTACTAACTATTACTACTACTACTACTAACTACTACTACTAACTACTACTACTACTACTACTAACTACTACTACTACTACTAACTACTACTACTAACTACTACTACTACTACTACTACTAACTACTACTACTACTACTACTACTACTACTACTAACTACTACTACTACTAACTACTACTACTAACTACTACAACTAACTACCACTACTAACTACTACCTCTCTGCTGCAGGCTAGAAGCTCCAGGCTACGTTAGCAGCTATTAGCACAACCGAGCTGTCGGTGGTCGAGTTGCATTGTGGGTAATGTAGGCGCCAGGGTTTGACGAGGAATAAAAAATAAAATATGTCTGGTTCTGCTGCATCAATTTGATTGTTTTTTACTGTTGGGTGCTAAATCGGTGGAGTAAAAAATACAATATTTGCCTCTGACATGTAATTAGCATCGAATGGAAATACATAACTCAAGTAAAGTACCTCAAACATGTACTTAAGTACAGTATTTGAGTAAATGTACTTAGTTTCATTCTATCGCTGAACTAAGTTTTGTTCTGTTTTTTCAATCAAAGTCAGGAGCTGTAAATGATATTTGTCCGTGCTCAATTTGTATAACGTGAACCAAAATTTTAGTGTCAGTTATACAGTTATATTTCCTTTTTATTGATGATTTCTTCATACAAAAATAACACATTTTCTTGTGACATACAAAACAACAAAGGCGATATGACATTTCCGGAGTTGCATATTATGGATAAATGGATTAAAACATTTTTTTTATAAAGCAGCAGACCCAATTTAAAAAAAAATCTAAATATTTCCAGGTATTTATTTTTCATAAAAACAGATGTGTTAGCTCTGTGACTTGAATGTAGAGGCACAAACTGGAGCTGTATTGTTCCTCTGTTAGTGATAATTTGGTTAAACACAAATTGATTTAGGAACATGTACAAACACAGGAAACAGGACAGGTAAATAAACCACAAACCAACGGAGACACAATTTACATGCAGCTTCCCCCAGTTGGTAATTATTCAAGTAAGCATTTTCAAAGAGTACCTGTGGTACTGTAGGTGTGTAGCCAAAGTTTACTATGCTGTTTCTGAAAGGGGAACATCCCTGAATTCATATATAGAAGTCTGTTTACAGGTCTTGGGGAGTACTACTGCATATGTGGAAAAAAGTTTTATAGAGCTTTTTGTGGTTTGAGGCGTGTCATTTGGGAATGAAGACTCATATGAACAATAATAATAAAATGCAGCTCAAAGTGCTTAACAATAAAGACATGAGTGCTTCACATGAAAATGAACATAAAACCATATTAAAAACATTAAGATGGAAAATAAAACCAGAAAAAAACACACATTAATGACTTAGTATCTCAAAATAATGACTTAGTATCTCAGAATAATTACTTATTATCTCAGAATAATTACTTAGTATCTCATAATAATGACTTAGTTTTTCGAAATAATGACTTAAAGGGACTGTTTGTAACTTTCTAAGCGTATAAATGTAGCGGGTCGGCACACATGCGCGTTCGCATATGCGCGCTCGCGTGTGGCCGGAGCCTCGTCTCCGCTGCCTGCTCTCCTTCACTCAGACAGCGCGCGCGTCCTCGCTGTCTCGCTCCACCTCTAGACGTGAACGCGCGCTCACTACACACTGCAGAAGAGTTAGTTTAGCTCTGAGAATATCTAGTGAATGTAGAGTGGACGTTTGTGCAGAAATAAATGCTGCAGCTCCTCCAGACCAACAGAGGTTTTCCGTGTCTTGTGAAGTGACGGAGCTCTTCAGAGAGTTACGTTGTCTTCTCGTTACCGACCGGGTGCCGGTGTCTCCTCTGCTCTCTCCGGCTGCAGGGAGACACGCTGCAGAGCCCCGCTGCTTCAGCCTGCACTTAGGCAGGAAAAGCCAACACTAGGATCAGATCTAAATCATGTTCATGGAGAGACCTTCGTCTGGTCAGCTAACATTACTGCCAAGCAGGTGAAATATAGAGTGATATTGTGGTTTTAGCTGACGTGTGTCGCCTCACTGTTTTGAGCGACGCTCGTTCAGGTATATTTAGAGCGAGCAAGCGCGAGCTCGACGCTGACTTTCGTTGATTTCACGGCCACAGCTGTCGCTGTTAACAAGCATTTCTGAAAGTTACAAATAGTCCCTTTAATATGACAAAATAATGACTTAATATGACAAAATAATGACTTAGTATCTTGAAATAGTGACATCATATCTCAAAAATAATGAGAAACTTTGTCAAAATAATGACTTAGTATCTCATAATAATGACTTAGTATCTCATAATAATGACTTAGTATCTCAAAATAATGACTTAATATCTCAAAGTAATGAGAAACTTTGTCAAAATAATGACTTAGTATCTTGAAATAGTGACATCATATCTCAAAATAATGACATACTTTGTCAGAACAATGACATATCTCATAATAATGATTTGAAAATGAACATAAAACCATATTAAAAACATTAAGATGGAAAATAAAACCAGAAAAAAAAACACATTACAAAAGATAAAATTAGTGATCTAAACAAAATTAATTAATTAATTATCACAATTAAACGTCCGCCTAAAAAGTGCCGTACAAAAGTAAAACAAAATAATTTCTATTCTATTGTCATATTCTACTGAAGTGGTCTGTGTTGAACAGTAAAATATTATAAATATAATAAGTGATTTCAGTCCAAAATGGCGGCAGCGGCTGTTGTAAAAAAAAACAAAAAAACACCGGAGTTTTGTCTCTTTGCTTCTTTACTCTTTGGTATACGTCACCAACGTAGCTACGTTCCACGCACAGATGAAACGTTATCTGACCTGATGTGTTTTATCCAGCGACTCCTGGTGTTTTTATCAGCCGGGAAGAGAAAGAACGATCAGACCCGTTGCTGGTGTGAGTTCATCCCAGTAGGAAACACACAGACATCGTAGCTTCAGAGAGAGAGACGTCACTTAACGCGACATTTGGGTGTGTCGTCTTTCTAATTACGTAATTTCACAGTCTGATGCTTCAACAGTTTGACGACAAACTGAGACTTTCTTTACTTGCAAAATTATCTTTTAAATTGATCATATGTTTGATCAAAACAATATTTGTCTCTCTCCGTTTACTACCGTTCATATTTTTTCAGAAAAAAGGTCCCATGGTGGTCCAAAACTAAAATATCTCTGCTGCATCAATTTAGTGTGAATCTGAATTTATCAGAGTATATGGAGTCAAAACAACATACCAAACGGGGTCAGGGGAACCTACATCTCCATCTTCATTCATTTAAGTTTCTCTAGCTTTAAATATGTCATAACACTTTCTATCCATTGAGAATGCGATGGTGGCTTGTTGGATTTCCACCGTAACAGTATTAGCCTTCGTGCTAGTAGTGAGGAAAAAGCCAGTGCGTCAGCTTGAACCAATGACAGTGAGACTTCTTGAGGAGCTAGGTTTCAAAGATAGCGGTCCAGAGTGGAACCAGGGTTAGGCAAGTCCAAAACATGTGATAAAGGTAAAGGGTGGCCTCGTCTCGATGGCAACGGGAGCAAGTTGGGTCCGTTCCTGGGAACATCTTTGCGAGTTTGCTTTTTGAGAAGTGGAGTCTGTGAATTATCTTAACCCTCCTGTTGTCTTCGGGTCAAATTTGACACGTTTTCAAACTTCCTTATATCATAAATATGGATGTCTTTCACCTAATTTCCCCCAAATTACATGGATGGTTCCCTTATGGTCTTTGCAAAAAACACACTGTCACACTGTCTTTAAACATTTTTTTTATATTATAATATTTGTAATATTCTGACTAAACTTTGACATTCACCGGTCTGTGATAATCCATCAACATTATTCCTCCAATTTTGAGTATAGTCCAAATAATTCATAATTTCTGCATTTTTTCCTAAAAAATGAGGGTTTAATTTCATATAAATTCGGTTTATTGACCATGAATTCCAAAATAAAGTGTAAAACTTGTGGTAATGAGTTGGAATGAAGTTGGCCAAAAAGGTGTAATACACAATTGGGTGATAATTTATAATGTATGCTTTAAAAACAGTCAAACCAGACCAGGTAAATTTTGACCCGGGAAGACAAAAGTTGCATGGTCGACGGGAAGACAACAGGAGGGTTAAATTGTAATAATCCATGTCTTACTCAGATAGATGTTGAATGGATCCGTTCAATTGCAAACCGCCAGACTTTATCTGAAATATCAGCTCCAAAGTCTTTACCTCCTTGTTCCCTGAGATGGTTCAGTGAAAGCGATGCCACCTTTTGAATTTCACTGTACAATCTAGACATCAGACCACATTCAAGAGGATCCAAATCTAAAAATTCCTCAATCCAAACATCTATCAGGCGAGATGAGAAGGAAACAAAAAGCTTTTTGACAAGACTACGCACTTGCAAATACCTGAAAAAATGAGGTTTAGGTATGTCATGTTCTCTAACAATGTGCTCAAAAGACATAAAGTTATTATTTTGGAAAGGATCCCTTATACGCCGTAGCCCCTTCCTGAACCTGCTGCATCAATTTGATCATTTTTTAAAACCGTTCTTGGATGCTAAATCGGTAGCAGTACTCTTTAAGTGTAGAGCGTGATATGTTGAAACGCAGCCTTTACTGTGTGAAACATAACATCCCTCTTGACCTAGTTGCACTCAGAGTGAATCATCAGCTTTATGAGTAAAATGGCGGCGTGGTCAGGCTGCTGCCCGACACCTACACGCAGGACAAGACCTGCGGAGAGAGAGAGAGAGAGAGGGGAAGGTTTTACTTTAGTGTCTGGGCTGGAAAATCAGCAGCACTTTATTTGATAAGGGCCATAAATGCAAAAGGCATTTGTCTTTATGGCATTTAGAGTAGAGACGTTACAGAGTGAAACCGTACACATGACACAAGGTCAGCTGGGCATCACATTTATTACATGGGTGATAATAAATAGCTTGGTAATAAACAGCAGGAGGTGTCTAGAGAGTGTCATTTATATAGCAGGGCTTGGGTGGAGTACAGAGCTTAGAAAAAGTATTCCCTTCCCTTTTACTGAATCAAAGTAGATTTTTATCGGTCGACAGAAAAATAATCTATTTTGATAATTCATCACACATCTTTTTATGTATTTTTTTTCAAGCAAAAGTGCTTTAAATTATAAGGCAATTATAAACACATATGTATATATCACATGGTACAATAAACATAGTAAGATAAAAGAAAAAACAAGTACTATAAAGTCAAGAATCTAACATCTAAAATAGAAATTTTTACAATTAAAAAAACGTGCAGCTATTTTTCACTATTTTCTGACATTTTATGGTCAAAAAAGGAATTAGGTAATTAATTAATCAGAAAAATAACCAGCAGGTTAATTGATAATGAAAATAATCTATTTTGATAATTGATTATACATCCTTTTATATAGTTTTTTTCAAGCAAAAGGGCCTTAAATTATAAGGCAATTATAATCACATACAAGATATTTGCCTTGGTATTTTGGTACAATAAACATAGTAAGATAAAAGATAAAACAAGTATTATAAAAGTCAAGAATCTAAAATAGACATTTTTACAATTAAAAAAGTATATAGATTTTTTTTTACTATTTTTCACTATTTTCTGACATTTTATGGTCCAAACAATTAATTAGGTAAATAAATAATCAGAAAAATAACCAGCAGGTTAATTGATAATGAAAATAATCTATTTTATTAATTGATTATACAATTTTTAATTACATTTTTTTCAAGCAAAAGTGCCTTAAATTCACTGGTTTTAGGTTTTCACATACAAGGAATTTGCCTTGGTATTTTGGTACAATAAACATAGTAAGAGAAAAGAAACAACAAGCACTATAAAAGTCAAGAATCAAAAATATGAAATAGAATTTTTTACAATAAAAAAATAAATTAAAAAAAAATTATATATATATATATGTATATATATATATATATATTGCTATTTTTCACTATTTTCTGACATTTTATGGTCCGAACAATTAATTAGGTAATTAATAAATCAGAAAATAACCAGCAGGTTAATTGATAATGAAAACAATCCATTTTATTAATAGATTATACATTTTTTAATGTATTTTTTTTTTCAAGCAGAAGTGCCTTAAATTCACTGATAACTGGTTTATTGCCAAGTAGGTTTTCTCATACAAGGAATTTGCCTTGATATTTTGGTACATGAAGTACAATAAGCATAGTAAGAGAAAAGAAAAAAAACAAGCATTATAAAAGTCAAGAATCAAAAATACAAAACTGAATTTTTTACAATTAAAAAAATATATAGATTTTCTTTTAAATATATGTTTTTAAAATGATCTAATTTTTCGCTCTTTTCTGACATTTTATGGTCCAAACAGTTAATTAATTAATCAGGAAAATAACCAGTAGGTTAATCAATAATGAAAACAATCGTCAGTTGCTGCCCTGATGAAGATCAACTTGCAGACACTCTCACATTTCAGAGTCGGCTACTAGACAGCGACCTTTCTAAAGTTTTTTATTTATTTAAGTTTCTACTTAAAACTTCATTACCAAGCATGAATAAGGTATATATGATAAATAAATAAAGCTGAGTAAATATCGACTATAATGAGGTTCAAGTCTCTGCAAGTGGTCAGCAGCAATACATGACTTATAGTTAACAGAATAAAACGTGTTTATAGCAGCTCGCATTACTGATATTTGTGCACTATTCCACCAAATTGTTGATGTTTTATATTTTCGATCTTGTTTTCCAGTTCCTTCCCATCACATTGGGACTTTATATGGGGTGGTGGGGAAGGCCTAGTCCCCCACCTTGATCAGGTCCCCGCCAAACCAGGCAGCCATGGACAAACAAGGAACCATGAGTACGCCAGGCAAGGTCAGCGGGCTCAAACCCCCCAGCAAAATAGTCCGTCCATCTGGGGTGCCATCAAAGACGTCTCCTTCCTCTGGTAAGAGTCATTTACTAGATATATAAATATACATCAGAGGAAGTATTAAGTTAATAAAGCTTAATTGTGATTGCAGGTGCTCCAAAGCCAGTCCCTCCAGAGAAGTCCCCCGGCGGCGTGACCTCCCCGACCCAGGATGGAAGCGCGGACTTCCAGGTCGGAGAGAAGGTCTGGGTCAACGGCAACAAGCCCGGCTACGTGCAGTTCATCGGGGGAACGCAGTTTGCTCCCGGGCAGTGGGCGGGGATCGTGCTGGATGAGCACATCGGGAAGAACGACGGGTCGGTGGCGGGGGTCCGGTACTTCGAGTGTGAGGATGGGAAGGGGATTTTCACGCGGCCTTCAAAGCTGTCCAAGACTGCACTGCCTGAGAAGGAGGCCAACGGGGGGCAGGCTAGTCCAGCACCAGCACCAGCACCAGCAGCACCAGCAGCCTCTGCAACAAGCGAGCCTGCGCCTGCTGGCACTCCCACACCTGGTAACATGATGCAGCTAATTCATCAGTGAAATCATGGATACCTACTGTGTGTTATTCAGTGAAGGAAAGACGTTTTTATTTGTTCTTAGCTCAAGGCACCGGCATAAGGACAAGTGCTCAACTCAACCGAATGCTCACATCCAGCGAGTCGGTGTCTAACGTCTCCGACACCGAATCCATGAAGAAGAGGAGGGAGCTGCGGCTGGCAGACCGTGTGCTGGTAAGAAACAAGTTCAACACTACTTTCAAAGTGGCTGTACTGTTCACGCAACACAACGTGCTGTCTTCGGGAGTCTTTAAGTCGTCGTGGTTTTCATGGCGACAGGAGGTCACACACTACAAGATCTTTCACCAGGAGGAATCCCCGATGAGGTCTCCAAACCCCGTTTATTTTTCACGAAAACACACGTGAGAAGTAGTGTTGGGCGGTATACCGGTTTCACCGCTGTGTCACGTTCGGCTACGATGTGGATTTTGCAATACCGTCATTACCGTGATAAACACACACACACACACAAGGGAGATACAACACCCGATAAACTCTGCACACCCACACAGGATGTCTACGGTTACGTACAGGCTACCGCCGTTCGTCGCAGAGCCCTTTTACTTTTCATTTCAGTGCCCATATTAACAGGTTAGAGCAGCGCGGCTGCAGCTGCATGTACACGTGTGTGGCGTCCACACTGTCAGCCGTCAACAGACCGTTTCCACCGTCTATTTTGGCTGAGAACTGCACGCATCTCGTGGAAAAAAATAGGCAACACACTGCGAATCCCCTAGATGAGCCGTCCGCAGCCGGCCAAAACAGACGTTCTGCACCGGAAAGGAAGTTTCAAAAGAGAACATACTGGCTGTAGCATTGTTGTCAGAGGAGCCAGTATTTCAATTAAGCATGTTTCCTTAATCTCTGATGACATATCATGGTCATTTTATGATTTATTACTGTAAATATATTACATATTGGTCCTTTACTTGCAAATAGAGAAATCCAGAGCACAGTAAATCAAAGTTATTTTGATTCGTTTTGTTTTGTGTGTGCAGGTTGGTGGTAACAAGGCAGGAGTAGTGCGGTTTCTGGGAGAGACAGACTTTGCTAAGGGGGAGTGGTGTGGAGTGGAACTAGATGAACCGCTTGGCAAGAATGATGGAGCCGTAGCAGGGACCAGGTAACAAAGGACACATGTGTAATATCTGTTTTAACACAATCATACATCGTAAAGAAAATGTTCCTAAAGCAGCTGTCAGTGTTGAGGGTTCAGTTGGTGCCTGTTTTCCTCTCAGATACTTCCAGTGCATGCCCAGGTACGGCCTGTTTGCTCCGGCCCACAAGGTGACGCGTATCGGCTTCCCGTGCACCACGCCGACCAAGGCGAAGAGCTCACGGAGGAAGTCCACCCTCAAGAGGAGCCCGAGTGCTTCCTCCATCAGCTCGCTCAGCTCCGCCACCTCCTCCATCAGCGGCAAACCCAGCCGAGCAGGACTGGTGAGACTATCCAACGCTACGGGGTCATAAAATACATCCCCAAAACCTTACTGAGAGTCAAAGCTGAAGTGAAGATTTGGATTTTCTATCGAACATGAGTTTTAAATCTTTCCAGCTGACGGAGACATCTGCTCGGTACGCTCGTAAGATCTCCGGCACCACGGCGCTGCAGGAGGCTCTGAAGGAGAAGCAGCAGCACATCGAACAGCTGCTAATGGAGCGAGACCTGGAGAGATGCGAGGTGGCGAAGGCTGTGAGCCATGCAGGAGAGGTGCAGCAGGAGATGGTTCTGCTGAGGAAAGGACGGGAACAGGTCAGATACGTGAACACAGAACACGGGCAAATGATGATATTAGGGCTGTCAAAGTTAACACGGATAGTAATGCGTTAAAGCAAATTCGTTTTAACGCCACTAATTTCTTTAACGCATTAATGCAACTTGTGATTTTTAGGTTGTAGCGGGCTCAATTTTAAAGCTAAAGTGAAGATACAGTATCATATGAAACTAGGAAACCTGATGAATCCATCGGTACCAACCATGTCATACTAGCTTGTCATGAAGGAGGTTAAATAACGCTCCAAACTTACGCTAAATTTTGGTGAGGAAAAACTGCCATAACAATTTTCAAAGGGGTCCCTTGACCTCTGACCTCCAGATATGTGAATGTAAATGGGTTCTATAGGTACCCACGAGTCTCCCCTTTACAGACATGCCCACTTTATGATAATCACATGCAGTTTGGGGCAAGTCATAGTCAAGTCAGCACACTGACACACTGACAGCTGTTGTTCTCTGGTCTAAATGTCTGTGATTGGAGCTTAATGTGCAGTCATTGCCACCTAATTTTTGGTGTGCGTTCACCAAGTCAACTCGAGAGTTCTTCATTCTGTGTGTTTATAGTACGCAGTGGAGATGGAGGCAAAGTTGGATCAGCTCCGTTCGCTGGTGGAGGCGGCAGATCGAGACAAAGTGGAGCTGCTCAACCAGCTGGAGGAGGAGAAGAGGTGAGTCCGAGGCTACAGCCACACTAATACGTTTATGCCGATCGTCCACACGACTCCAGCCTCTACAACAACGACGTTTGAAAACGCTGCTGACCACGTTTTAGTTTTAAAACTCCGGGGTTGCGTTTTAGTATGGACGGACCGAAACGGAGACCTTTAAACACGATGACGCAGACCCCCAACGGTCACTTCTTGATTGGGTTTTATCAGTCACAACGTGTTCTTCCCTGATTCGTGCCCCTATAACATGAACCTTTTCCGGAAGAAAACAAGCGTTGAACACCTCATACTCGTGTGTTACTTTCAGTAAGAGCTCCACCTCGTCGTCGTTCCAAGTAAAGACATTTCTGGTCTTACTTTTCGCCATTGCTGTGTTCTTCCTTCGTAGTATTTTCTGCAACTGAACAACCAACCGCGCTGTTTCTTGTTGATGACATGACTGGTCATGTTATACGCCTTCTCAGGCGTGGTAGTGAGGACGGAGATTAATTCTGAAACGGCCCTAAAACGCTCGTCTGGACGGACATCGTTTTCATTTTGAAACGCCGTTTTAAAATGAAAAGGTATTAGTGTGGATGTAGTCTGACTCTACCTGTAGCCTGCACATGATTCTGCTTATGGACGCCATCAAAGTCAGGGCAGTGGACAACAGGTCTGACATTGTTTTTATGTATCACTGACTGTCTAATATGTACATTTTGATTGTCCCCGTTTGACAGAAAAGTGGAAGATCTGCAGTTTAGTGTGGAAGAGGCCTGCATCACCAGAGGAGACCTGGAGGTAACGTTTGCTTATAGAATCTGGTTCTCAATTAAACATATTCTCTCACTCACTCCGGCTATAAAGCTCCCTCTCGTCAGGCTGAATTAATTTATGAAATTCATGTGTGAATTATTGACAAACTAGATGGATAGTTGAATAACTTATTTGACATTAAAGGGATAGTTCAGGTGTTTATAAGTAGGGTTGTATGAGGTACTTCTCCATAGTCAGTGTATTACCTACAGTAGATGGAGTTTGGAGAAACCAAAGTAACAGTACCAGCACGGGAGCAAAGCAATAGACACCTAAAATAATCAGTTTAAGTGTACGCTATATTTATATTTTCACCGCTTTACCTCGCCATCAGACAGCCCTTTCTGACGGGGAACTGAAGCCGTTATCTATGCTCTCTTCAAAGCCACCAGACTCCATTGATAAAAACAGTAATTTTACCTCTCAGAACACTGGAGTTGCTGGTCTACCGCTGCATCGATCGGTTAGTTTGTTTGTGTTATCGGGAAAAGCGTCCGATACCACCCAAAATTCGGGATCGGGTATCGGCGAGTACCTCAGTCTGTGCACCGATCCGATACCATAATTTATTAACCCAGAAAAAAAATCAACATGTTTAACCAGAAATCAATTCTTCTTCTTCGCCGCTCCAAAACAGTAGCCTTTACTGTGCTGTCGTCCTGGATGTATCATGGCTGCCACCTGCAACGACATGTTTTAGAGCAGTGAAGAAGAACTGATTGCAGGTAGTTTGTCACGTGACGATAGCAAACAACAACAGTGCGGTGCTAGTGGAGAGTGTAACGGTAGTCAGAGCGAGGAAAATGTCAGCCATGTGGGAACATTTCACAGTGGAAATCCAACAAGTAAAACTATATGTATTTGTTCAAAGTCTCGGTCTCGGAAAGGACAAAATTTTATTGGAACATCTCTATCTTTAAAACACCAAAGTCACGCAATAACAGAAAACCAACTGACCGATCGAGGCAGCGGTAGACCAGTAACTCCTGTGTTCTGAGAGGTAAAATTACTGTTTTTGTGAATGGAGTCTGGTGGCTTTGAAGAGAGCATGGATAACGGCTTCAGTTCCCGTCGGAAAGGGCTGCCTGATGGCGAGGTAAAGGGGTGAAAATATTCTAAATATAGCGTACACTTAAACTGATATTTATTTTTTTAGGTGTCTAAAATCCGTTTAGGTAATGACCCCGTCCACAGCAGTACATTGCTTTGCTCCCGTGCTGGTACACTGAGAAACACCCAAACTATCCCTTTAAGCCCTCCTGTTAACAAGTGTTCTAATAAGCAGCTGAGCTCTTTTTGTTTTTACTTGCTCTGTTCATATTTTGTTTAGTGACTTTAAAGTGCTACTCTGCCGCTTTGCATTTTCATCTAAAAAGTTAAGAACTGATGATTCAATCAATCATTCTGTCTCAGGTTTTTTCCTTTTTCCTGCACTCTTTGAATCATTCATCTGCTTTCTTGTTCAGATTCTTCCTGCTCCTTTCATTTATTCATTCATGCTTAATTCACTCACCCCTCTTCCTCTCAGATTCTTCCACTTAACACGACCATCCTCTCGTCACATGCCTGTTCTTGAAAGCTGTTTTTGTCTTGCCTCGCATTCAGTCTTCTTACATGCCTCCATCTTCCTCTTCTTGTCTGCATCTTCTTCACTCTTCAGAGGAAATTAGTGCCTGAATTAGTCTCCTTCAAAGTGCTGGAATACAAGCAAACAAGTGTTAAACAGAAGATGGATAGTCAGAATGAGATGATTGAGATCATTAACTCCTGATATTCCCTCAGAGCAGAATAACAATCTTTTCCTTTGTTCACAAATGCTGGAGACCGTCAGAGCTTTCTTACTTACTGGCCCTTCTCTTTAATCTTCTGTTTCGTGGCACACAAAGCTGGCATGTCAGTGTTGCATTGGTGTTTGTTCTCCTTCTCTTCCTGCTCTCTCTTACTAACAGACGCAGACCAGACTGGAGCATGCCCACATAAAGGAGCTTGAGCAGAGCCTGCTCTTTGAAAAGACCAAAGCTGAAAAACTCCAGAGGGATTTAGAGGACACTAGGGTAATGCTGGCAGTCCCAGTCCCACAGCAGGACTGAGTGATGTGCTTTTTCAACCCCCAGTGGGTTTAATAACGATGACACAGCATATATTGAGGGAACCACGGCGTGCAAACATTATGCAAATTGTCAGATTTATCACAGGTTGTCCACGATTAGCCCGTATATGGGGACATTAACATCTCATCGGCCTTGAGCTTTTCTAATATCCAGGTCTATCTCTCTGAAAATGATGCATGTGTGCATGCATTTTTTTTAAAAGATAGTCTGGAAATGCCTGTGCTTTTGACGATGTCAGCCATCATTTTTCTTCTGCAGCAAATCCCATGAAAAGACCAAAACCAACAATGTGTTGTCTGTCTTTTAATACTTTTCCTGTCTGTCAAACAGCTTTAAAACAGCTCACAAATATATAGTTTCAGGTTTAAAAATCTCCTAAAACAGCTGCTCACTGTAGTGTTTAATCAAACAAACAGGAGGAAATAGTGCATTTGTTGGGGACTATTTTCAGCGGCGGATTAATCCACATGTGGTGCTCCAGTGAGTATTAGTGACAGTGGGACGGTGTATGAGGGATTGAGTCTAAATAAACTACAGTGTGTATGTTCATGAATCATGGTGATGAAGGATGAATGTCACCCAGTGCAACAATGTGAGCCACACGCTGATTTAGCATCTGTTCACCAAACTCCAAGAGCAAATCTTGCATTTTAAAGCTTTAAAACATTCGTGGAAGAACATAAACTTAAACGTTACTGCATATAATACAATCTTCTCACTAATTCGGGATAGAAATTATCCTCAGTGACGCTCTATTTTATTAAAAATCGTCCATCTTTCGTGGTCAGTGCGGGAGCTAAGTACAACCGAACGCTGTATAAGACATTTTTAGGCGAACAAAAATGTTATAATTAACTTTGATGAACTGAAAGCACACTGTGAAAGGGTTAAAGTTGTAAGACGAAAACACGGACAACTCCCTGCCGTGGTAGCGACCTGTCAATCACAAGGTAGCCCCGTCCTAAAGCATCCCCTGCTTTATGGTCTATCTGACTCTAAATGGGACCATAATTTACTAAATGAACATCATGCTGTATTGAAGAAGACTTGAAACTAGAGATTGAGACCATAAACTCATGTTTACAATGTCTACTGAGGTAATAAATCAAGTGAGAAGGAGGCTCATTTTCTCATAGACTTCTATACAATCAGACTTCTTTTTGCAACCAGAGGAGTCGCCCCCTGCTGGCTGTTAGAAAGAATGCAGGTTTAAGGCACTTCAGCGTTGGCTTCACTTCTCAGACCCGGAAGTTGTTGCCTGTATGGCACAGAGGAAGAAGAAAATATATCAGGCTTTCATACACAGATAATACATTCATTGTTGGTTTTGGTCTTTTCATGGGACTTATTGACAATAAGAAAAATGTAGAACACTGCTCTCCTTTATCCTTTAACCAGAAGCTTTGACTCGTCTTTCTCCTGGAATAAGACGATGAATCTCGACTTGCACCAGATTCTCTGTCGGTGGTTGAAACGTTGCTCTGGTCCTCCTGTGGAGAGGATTCTCCTGTATCCATTCAAAATAAGTTTTATTTTAGCCTGTTTAGATATTAGAATGACGATATGGGGTTTACAGGCTCAGGGTTTTTCTTGCGTGTGTTTCAGATACAAAAAAACAATTAGTAATGTTCAGGTTTCTGTCCAGATGCAGTGGTGTCCTTTAGTTTGTTGTTAATTTTATTATACTGAAATGTTCAGGAGTCATACTTAAATAGCTTTATTCTAATATAGAGTAAAAATGTTGTTTTTATTGGTTTTACTTTTTTTTGTTACTTTTCAAATTGTATTGGTTTTAAAAATATGCTTTGGAATTTATTAACAAAAACGAAAGAAAAATTTACTACAACAACCTAAACCATAAGAAATAAAATAATATGTACATATAATAGCAGATAGTAACTTTATTTTGAAAAACAAAGGAGAAAAAAAGGTAATCAAAATATTATTATTATTATTATTATTATTATTAATAATAATAATAATAATGATAATAAAACAGAAAAATAAACATTTTAAATGATAAAATAAAATAAAAATCAATGCATTAAATTTTAAATAAACAAATAAAATAATAATAACAATAATAATGACATAGTAAAATAAATTAAAATGATAAAATCAAAATCATAATAAATTAAATTTGAAATAAATAAAAATAATAATAATAATTTTTCACTTTTACATTTTTTTATCATGCTTTTTATTATTGTGACTACAACAACAACCTAAACCATAAACAAATAAAATAAAATGCACATTTAATAATCTCTCTAGTTTAAAATCACAGTTGAATTCATGGCTGAAACATAAAGTATCATGTGACCATTAACCAAAAATGTCCTTAACATTAAGATGCAATGTTTTTAAATGGAAAGTGCTTCTAGTTTAGTCAATGACTGTCCATTGTCCCTGTTAAATAAACAAATATATATATAGAATAAAATAGAAAGATAAAAATTAATTAATTATTAAATTGATTAAAAAAAAAAAAAAAAAAAAATTCAAATAAAACAGTTTAATAATAGAAATAAAAAACTAATAATAATAATAATTTTCTTTTCACTTTTCTGAAATTTTATAGACATAAATTATCAATCTAAAATTAAGTAAAAAATTGAATAATCATTGATTTCCACAGTGAATCAAATGCATCACTGTGGCTGAAAACTTTAGTTATTTTGATGGAGTTGAATCTCAGATATAATCTGGTTAAAACTCATATTTGGGTCACACTACACAACCCAGGTCTACTGTTTCCACTACTACTCCTCTGTCTCCTCTTCTGTGCCTTCATGTCTCCTTCTCTACATGCTCTGCTGCAGGTGGCCACGGTATCGGAGCGCTCCAGGATCATGGAGCTGGAGAGGGAGGTGGCCGACCTCCAGCTCCGGCTCCGGGCGTCCCAGCAGAAGGAGGACGCTGCGTCTCTGTCCCAGCAACAGATCAGCAGCCTCAAGGCCCAGGCACAGTCTCAGGAGAAAAAGGTACATGATATCCTCTGCTTGTAAAATGGATTATTCATCATTATCGTATAAGTTATGGCAGGATGTAAGACTTTGTGTCATTTCTATTTACAACCTTTTAGCCCCTAATGTAAATAGGCACATGTTCCTTTTTTCCGTGTGGTTTGTGATGCATAATTTATGGCTCTACTCAGATGTACATGTATGTTCTATACCGTGTGTCCCCGACAGATCAGCGAGCTGAGTGTCGACGTGGAGAGCAAACAGAAAGAGCTTCAGTCTGTGCAGCAAGATAAGAGCTCGCTGGAACAGCAGCTAACCAGCCGGGTAAGAAAGGAGGAAGCTCAGTACTTAATAAATCACAAATAAACAGAGAAGAGAGAGACTGTGACGATGGCTTCAACTATCTGTTAAAGTGATGGATTTGGTTTTTTTTTATACATACGTCTCTGTTATTTAGACGTGCACCTCGTTACGTAAATGTGATGGCAGTTTTACACGTCGGTCTCAGTGCCCAAGTCACTTTTTATGGAGGACGGAACCTGCCAAAATAAATTAATAAATAAATTACTCCATAAATAAATAAATAAATATGTCATTATATGTTGCAAAAATAATATTAAAAATAAATGTAGTCATTAATTAATTTCCTAAAATGTGACGTAAATTTATATTTCTGTTATAATTAACTTTTTTAAAAATGTATTTATCTTTCGTATTAATGCCCTTATTTATTTACTCTTCTGTTTAATTTTCCCTTTCATTTATGTATGTAAAGCTAGCTAGCATATAGTTGATCTATGCACCCTGACCCCATGATGACACACGTTGTTTTGGGAAATTAATAAGGGGTGAAATGCAAAGGGAGAATTGTGCATAAATAAATAAATGCATAAATAAATACATACATTTAAAAATAAATAAAAAATAAGTGCAAAAATAAATAAATAAATGCAAAAATAAATGAATAAATACAATTTAAATCAAAATACATTTGAAAAATAATAAAAATAAATACATAAATACATGACATTCAAAAGAAAGGCTAAAAGTCATCCTCACCAGTTGATGATTCTTTTAGAAGACATGGATCCATGTAAAAAATATGGACATAAACATACAATGGTATAATATAGTAAATGTTCTTTATGAAGTGAAGTGTCGAGTCAGTTACTCCTCACATTTGAGAAGCTGGAACCAGTGGATTTGTTTGGCATTTTTGTCTTAAAAATGGTTTAACTCATTAATGCATTATCAAAATACTGTTCTGTTGATCAACAAATCAATTAATCCACAACTTCTTTCAGCTCTAGAAGTGTCACGGAAATGTTATAATGCCTGAAAAACGGCTTTCCGTAATGGAGTGTACGTCTGCGAGGGTGTAATCTGTGACTGTAGTTTTGCCTCATTTGTTTTATTGTATCCTCGGTGAGGTGTTTTGCTCGTGGGCATCGTGAACGTGGCCTCATTAAGAGAGAGGCATTTCATCCACAAACCCTCGCATGTTTCCTGGGCCCGGTCATTATTAGCTCAAGGTACAAGAATGTTACTATGTGAGTGATTACCTCGTAGTCACGAAGATGTTTCTCCATTTCAGAGACAAAAACTGGAGACAGCTGAGGAGGAGAGCAGGAAGACAGCGAAGACAATGCAAGGTAAACACACATCAGATGGGTCTCAACTGACTTCTATGCTCGTTAGAAAGTGTTGTTTTCTGTGTGAAGATGATCGTTAGAGTTGATGTTGTTTTGTTTTCTGCCAGAACTGGAGCAGAGTGTGGAGCAGTCGAAGAAAGACGTTAAAACCCTGAAAGAGGAGAGTCAGTGCAGAGAGAAACAGCTGACACAGGTATGTTAAAGATAATAATTTACTCAAGTGCGTGCAAATTTGAAGTACTTGGGAGGGTTACTTTAAAAATGTAGTCCGATACAATTACTAATTACCTGTTAAAAAACGTAATAAGAAACCTAATCCAAGTATCACAATATAAAAGTAATGTTTTCTGTTACTTTTGGATTACCTCGATACCAAATAAAATGGTGTTAACATTCAACAACATTGCAAATTTCCCCGCTGTGGGACTAATAAAGGATTATCTTATCTCATCTTAACATGATGATTCAAATTGAAACGTGTTTCTGTTTATCACTATGAAACAGGTCGGAAATATTTAGGTCGAAAAGGTGTAGTATAGAAATTGTTCTAATGACAAATGGTAGTAAGCATTATGCTTAATTAGTGTTACGATTATGAGGGGGTCCTTGGAAAAGTTTCTCCCCTTCGGTACTGAAGAAAACGAGTACCGTCACATTTTTTGAATTTTGGTACCGAAGTATCGGTTCTCGTGACATCCCTAATTCTAAGCAAAAACACAACAATTCTTATTATCAGGTGATTATACTCTAAAGAAAACATAGTTATTAATATTATATTCCATTTCAGTCAATAGATCCCCCTAAATGTTACACACGGTTCCTTTAAGCTAAATAAACTCTTTAGAAAGCCTCCTGGATCAGCTGGAAAATGCATCGTCACAAAGCTGAAAACAGGCTGACTCTAAGAGTGTGTTCCAATCCACGTACTTCCAGAAGTACACTTCAATGTAGTGCACTTTGTGCACTCTGTACTCGCTTGAGTAGTGCGTAAATTTCAGCGGGGTAGGGTCGTCTCAAATCGAATACTCTGCGGCGCACTGACCGGAAATGACGATTGCAACATTTGACCGCGGCTCGCTACCCGCCAAAATATCTTCTGAAAAAAAATTAAAGCAGAGTGGAAATTGCGTTTCCAACGTCGTCGCCTACGCCTACGATGTGTCCTCCTGTTGGCTGAAAATGCACCGGTATGTTTACGTATTGTTTTATTCTGTTATCTACGTCTGTTTGAATAGTGGTCGTGGCTCCGCCCCTTCCGCTACGTAGCCAAGATGGCGACAGTTGAGTGTGGAAAGTGTCCAGCGTTCCACACTCAACGATCTGACCGTTTTGAGTACAACATCCGGGTACTTTG
>CAKALU010066265.1:3850-13903 GCA_916700995.1 Hozukius guyotensis
CAATTGGGGGCGTCACCTATTCCTAATACCTGCCCTAAAAGTGTTTTGGGGCGTTACCTACTTCTCTTTTAGTGTTTAGGGGCGTTACCTACGCTAATACCTACCCTTATGGTGTTTGGAGGCGGTACCCATTCTAACACCTGTCCTTATTTAGTGTTTGGAGTCATTACCTATGCCAACACCTGCCTTTATAGTGTTTGGGGGCACTACCTATATTAATACCTGCCCTATATTCTTAAGTGGGCGTTACCCATGCTAATACCTGTTCTTATATATTGTTTAGGGGCGTTACCTACCTGCCATTGTAGCGTTTGAGGGCATTACCTATCCTAATACCTGCCCTATAGTGTTTGGGGGTGTTACCTTTGTGAATACCTGCCCGTTTAGTGTTTGGTGGTGTTACCTATGCACTTAAATATTGTTTAGGGGGCGTTACCCGTGCTAATACCTATGCTTATAGTGTTAGCGGGTGTAACCTATGCTACCTGGCTTTATATAGTGTTTGGGGGCGTTAGCAATGCCAACACCTCTCCTTATATATTGTTTGGGGGCGTTACCTATTCGTAATACCTGCCCTATAGTGTTTGGGGGTGTTACCTTTGTGAATACCTGCCCGTTTAGTGTTTGGTGATGTTACCTATGCACTTAAATATTGTTTAGGGGGCGTTACCCATGCTAATACCTATGTTTATAGTGTTAGGGGGTATAACCTATGCTATCTGGCTTTATATAGTGTTTGGGGGCGTTAGCAATGCCAACACCTCTCAAAATATTGCTTTACAAAAATAACTTTCATCTTCATAATCTGTTGTCAAGAGCTGGTACAATTCACTCAATTAACGTACTAGTTTATTGACAGAAGATTTGTCTACCCTCCCTTAAATAGTGTTTGGGGGGTTTACCTACATCTCTTATAGTGTTTGGAGGTGTTACCTATGCTAATAACTGCCCATAAATAGTGTTTGGGGGCATTACTTATGTTAAAATTAGCCCTCATATAGTGTTTGTGGGCGTTACCTACAATAATACCTGCATGTATAGTGTTCGGGGTGTTAACTATTGTAATTCCTGTCCTTATAATGTATAATGTAATGTATTATAGTGTTTGGAGGCGTTACCTATGGCAAAACCTACCCTTATAGTGTTTAGAGTCATTACCCATTCAAATACCTGTCCTAATATAGTGTTTGGGGGTGTGAACTATGGTAACATCTGCCTTTATATGTTGTTTGGGGGCGTTACCTACCTCCCCTTAGAATGTTTGGGGGCGTTACCTACAGAAATACCTACCTTTATAGTGTTTGGAGGCAATACCCATTCTAATACATGTCCTTATATAGTGTTTGGGGGTGTTACCTATGTTAAAACCTGTCCTATCGTGTTTAGTGGGCGTTACTTATTCTAATATCTGTCCTTGTAATGTTTGGTGGTGTAACCTATGCCTTTAAATATGGTTTAGGGGGCGTTACCCATTCTATTACCTGTCCTTATAGTGTGTTGGAGCATTCCCTATACTACCTGGCCTTATATAGTGTTTGGGGGCGTTACCCACCGGCCCTTATAGCGTTTGGGGGCGTTACCTATGCCAACATCTTCCTTTATAAGGTTTGGGGGTGTTACACATTCTAATACCTGTCCTTATATAGTATTTTGGGTCGTAACCTATTCATATACCTGCCCTTGTATCGTTTTGGGGCGTTACCTATGCCAACACCTACCCTTATAATCTATGGAGGCGTTACCTATGCCCTTTAGGTTTAGGGGGCATTACCCATGCTTATCCCTCTCTTCATATTGTGTGGGGGTGTTACCTATGCTACCTGCCCTTATGTAGTGTTTGGGGGCGTTACCTATGCTGCCTGCCCTTATATAGTGTTTGGGGGCGTTACCTATTGCAAAATCTGTGTTTATATATTTTTTGGGGGCATTACCTATGCTAAAACCCTCCCTTAAATAGTGTTTGGGGGGGTTACCTACTTCTCTCATAGTGTTTGGAGGTGTAACCTATTTTAAAACCTGCCCTTATTTAGTGTCCATGGGCAATACCTACTCTAATACCTGCCTTTATAGTGTTTGGGGTGTTAACTATTGTAATACCTGACCTTACATAGTGTTTGGGTGCGTTACCTATGGCAACACCTGTCTTTTTATATTGTTTTGGGGCGTTACCCACCTGCCCTTGTAGCGTTTGGGGGCGTTGATTATTCCTAATACCTGTCCTAATAGTGTTTTGGGGCGTTACCTACTTCTCTTTTGGTGTTTAGGGGCGTTACCTACGCTAATACCTAACCTTATGGTGTTGGGTGGCGGTAGCCATTCTAACACCTGTCCTTATAAAGTGTTTGGGGGCATAACCTATGGCAACACCTGTCTTTATATATTGTTTGGGGGCGTTACCTACCTGCCCTTGTAGCGTTTTGGGGCGTTACCTATTCCTAATACCTGCCCTAATAGTGTTTTGGGGCGTTACCTACTTCTCTTTTAGTGTTTATGGGCGTTATCTACGCTAATACCTACCCTTATGGTGTTTGGAGGCGGTACCCATTCTAACACATGTCCTTATATAGTGTTTGGGGGCATTACCTATGCCAACACCTGCCTTTATAGTGTTCGGGGGCAAAACCTACGTTAATACCTGCCCTATAGTGTTTAGTGTGCGTTACCCATGCTAATACCTGTCCTTATAGTGTTTGGTGGTATTGCATATGCACTTAAATAGGGTTTAAGGGGCATTATCCATGCTATTACCTGTCCTTATAGTCCTTGGGGGTGTTACTAATGCTACCTGGCCTTATAGTGTTTGGGGGCATTACCTATTCCCTTAAATGTGGCTTAGGGGGCGTTACCTATGCTAATAATATACAATTGGCCACATGCCTCCAACTTACAATCGTCATTCACCACACCTGGGTAAGAGCAGATTTGGATGGTTAAGAACGTTTGATGCATCTGGAGTTGACTTTTCTTATTTTTTCTCTTAAAAAAAGATTAAGAGAGAATATAAGATACATTTTAAGAGAACATTGCTGCATGAGGCCCATTTTTGTTTTGGGGCACTCAAATGACTGATGTGTTTTTTCTTGTGAGGACAGACTCAAGACAGAGTATTACAAATTTGACATTTTTGAAACATTTCCATTTATGGACATCCGCAGCTTGTTCAAGTAGACTCCTCACGTAAACATGAGCCCATTTGAAGAAACCAATATTGTTGGTTGGAAAATTACATTACTAGCATTTAGAGTTGGGACATCATTTGTCATGGCTGAATATGAACAGCTCTGGCATATAAAATTGACTCCTGACATTGTTTTTTTCTCCTTCTTTTGAATATTTCTAAATAAAAACATTTCTTTACATATGTAGTAATGTACTATAATATGTATGAATAACTAGAAGGAATTAAAATATTTGAGGGAATGGAGGTGCTCTCGGTAATTTAACTCATGTTTGCTACATTTTTACATGGATTGTTTTGTTGAACATGTTTGCATGTTGGGAGGGAATTTTTAAAGGTGCTTTATAGTGCACAACATTTGCAATAATTTGTTTTAGTATTAATATTTCAGCAAGGTAATGCAAAAACTGATGATGTAGCTCTACATTATATGTCAAACAAAGGACATCGCCTCTGTACACCCACACAGGTGATTTCATTTAGCCTGGTTAATTAGGTTTCTCAGGACTGTGTGGACATGTATAAATGTATTGAGTGACATCTTCCTGAGTCTCCTGTTAGCATTTGTTGAACTTGTTTGGGTGGGACAAATACTGCCTTTATCATTCTTACTGGTAGAGGAAGATTTGCAACCTAATACATTTCCATCAAAGCTCTAGCCCACCTTCAACTTTTGTTATGCCTTTTTTGCACCTCGCCCCAGCAAGGAATAACACTTTGTTCAACTGTATATGGATAAATGATAACACAGTCCACATCTTCTAACTATTCACTCACTGCACTTCTCTTTGATTGTGTTTTCTCTGCTGAATCTGACTACCGCTTAAAGAAGCAGCATACATTTTTTAAGGGCTTTTTGTGTCACTTTCTGTCTCTTTCTCACTTAACACATGTACATACATATGTGGACCAGACAAGAGCATGGTCATTATCCATAGGGAAGCTAAGATGAGATAGCAGTGAAGCATGACGAGTGGGAGGTGCATGATGCTGGAGTGCCACATCTATTCTTCTGGCTCTGCAGATGACATCGGCCCCAACGGCAAAGTCTTGACACTGGATGTCTCTGAGTCATGGGGCACAGGGCAACAGTGAGATGAGATCTCTACTTCCTCTCTGCCTCTCACACACACACACACACACACACACACACACACACACACACATACAGTCCTATATTACCAACAGTGGACTATCATGCTACTCCAAAGAATGGACCTCTGTTTCTGGTAATTCTGAAAAAAAAACAGAAATAGAACAGAAATTTACTTTTAAGGTCTTTTCACAGAATATTACTGCAAATGTGCCCTTTACTTTTTAAAGGAAATTGCCAAGAGGGGACTTGCATCCTTGAGCGATGTCTACCTTTCAGAGAGGGGACCTCCATATACTGTAGTGGAAACATCTGTACCCATTTTTTCACCTAATGAATGTAGAAACACACACACACACACACACACACACACACCTCCCATCATGAAGCAAGGGAATACTGAGGTTTAATGGTGAATTAGAAGTCTGTAAGTTGAATAATGTGTTTAACAAAGCTTGTTTTAATATTACTAGAGTCTTATTTTACATTTTGTGGCTAAAACTGCAGTCTTGACTGAGACTGTGATTTGGTGTTATACTGAACTTTGCTGCAGACAGACCATATTGTGTGCATCTTTCATCATTTTTCAGATTTTCTTCTTACTTTCTGTTCATAGTAATAGTACGGATGGCCTCAGAGCGAGGTGATTCCACGGTTTTGCAATCAGCGGCTCAAATTACAGCAGTCTCGGAAAGGGAGGAGTGAGCGGAGTGGTACTCAGTTGGTTGAAAAATGCAACCACACTACTAGATACCGCCAAATCCTGCACACTGTACCTTTTAAAGTGTGTTTTGGAAGCACACACACACACATACTCAGTCAATCCTGGAAATACCCTGTGCCTGCACAATGTTTTACGGCTCATCATTTTCCGTTTTACAGATTCTCAGTAAATTAAACCCATTTTACAGATTGGTTTAAACCAATTTTCATTTGGATGTTACGTTTATAAACCGTAAACCGCCAAAATTTATTGTCAAATCTGCCAACAAAGAAAAAATGATGAGATACAGAGAGAGAATACAAATTAGCTGTGTATTATTCACCTGATGGTGACAAACTGTATTTTTAAAATCCAAAATTCAAATTCAAAAGTTTATTGTCATATATAGTACATTTAAAAGCACATGCAGTGCAATGAAATGCATGTGCCCTGGCTCTCTCATCCCTTAAAAACAATATATAATGCATTATTTGCATTATTTAAAGTGCTTGCTATTCAATAGTCTAACCGCCTGGGGTAAAAACTGTCTTTTCGGCCGCTGGTCCAAACTCTGATGCTCTGTAGGTGTTTTCCTGAGGGAAGGAATGAGAACATTACATGTGCTGGCCAGTGAATACTTAGGGCCTTCCATCTGCAGCGGGAGGAGTACATGTCCTGAATCTGTGCAACATATTCTCATACAACGGTTCGTATGATATTTTACAAAAAGTTATTCCCCATTTTTCATGCGTTTTTCTACAAATGTCCAGCGTCAACTTCCGCTCCAGTCCTTTCAAAATAAACTGTCATCTTCACAGGAAACAACTTAGTTAGGATTAGGCAACACAACTACTTAGTTAGGATTAGCAAAAGATTGTGGTTAAGTTACCCCAAGCGGGAAGTGGTTACACCTCACCGGAAGTGCTGTCACTTAAGTACGGAAGTTACATGACAAATACATCAACTATGATTTCTAGTTTCACACGGGACACGAACAAGGGTCTTCTAGGTGAAAGTCCAGTGTTTACTTGTTCATAATTACATGGATTACATACAAATTGATTTTGTGGGGTATGTAAAAATGACAGTGCATTTACTTTTTGTAGGCATAGCTATGAACTGTGTATGAGAACAGCCTGATCTGTGGCAGAGATGGTTTTTACTGTCCTCCTCAGTTGCTCATGCTCTTTTTTAGTCTGGTTGCCAAACCACACCAGTATACCACCACTAAGGATGCTCTCTGTGTCAGAGAGCAGCCTGATACAAATTGACCAAGGTTTTTGTGGACATTCCATATTTCTTAAGGCATCGCAGAAAGTTCAGTCTCCATTGTGCCTTTTTGACGACACAACTGATGTTTTGAGATCAGGAGAGTGAGTGTGAGATCTGAATGCCTAAGAATCTGATGTTATTCACAATTTCAACTGGGACATTATTGATGTAAACTGGTGGATGAACATTTTTGGACTTTTTGAACAATTTTCACCTTTGTTTTAACAAAATTCAGGGAGAGGTTGTTGTCTTGAAACCATATAGATAGATCCCTCACCTCCTTCCTCTAGGTGTCCTCATTGTTGCTATTTATCAGTCCAATCACTGTGGTGTCATCAGCAAATTTCACAATGCTGTTATGATATTTGGCAACACAGTCATATGTGAACTTTCACTTTCATTTCTGCAACAATGCTTTTTAATTGTTTGTTGCCTATTTTAATATTTCAAATAATAATAATAATAAACCGCTTTTTTAATGACCCTGTCATGCAGAAAAGAAAGTTCAGGTGCTTTTCAGTTTGGTTTCTGTGCTCTCCGGAAAGTCACATTTCAGCAAGTCAGTAGCAAGCAACAAAACCAAAAGAAAGTCATTGTTTGCGCGTTGTTTTCGTTTGTATGTTTTCCATCATGCTCCACTACCGGGATGTACCTATAGTGATGTATGATTGTGATTTCCAAGGTGCACATTGTATGCTATTCAACCAGTGATTGATTTCCCCTTGCCAAGGGGAATGACAGTGGGAAGATTATTGGTTTGTTTTTCTTCCCCCTCTCTCTCTCTTCACAGGTAATTTTCATGTTGTAAATGGAGGTATCGATTCACACTCTTTGCTGTTTGTCCTTAGCTCAGTTTATCATCTGAGGAGAAAACAGGAACGGAAGCTTGCTCAAGTTTTACTTCATAGCATGGGGGAAAGTGATCAATGGCTCCAACATGGCATGCTATTTGCTGAGGGATGTTTGTAACATGTTTGTGATTTGATTTGAATTCCACTCTACTCTATTGATTCACTCGTTATAATACCTGTTTCCCCTTAGTTCTCCACAATCAAAAGTACTAGTAGTAGGAGCGGTACGTCTTTGTTATTATTTTTGAATAATCTGCTCACACATTTAGCAGTTGAAGTTTGTGGTAGGCTCATAGATAATTTTAGCTTACCTAATTAGCAGACAAGCACGGAAGCATTCAGATACACTGATACAAAAAGATAGGTGTACAGACAGTCCAGATTTACTAAGAAAACAGTGTAGCAAAATGTGCATTGCGAGTTTCATTGATTTTGAGAGACGGTTGGAGCAACAGGTTGACAGGATCAGGTGGAGGTGGCGAGGGTGTCGACGTGGCTGGTCTTGTTAAAAGAAGGAAAAAGTGCAGTTGCTAAGCTGTAGACATTTCTCAGCTCACTTAAGTTCAAATTCAAGTCTAATGAACACAAGCTGTATTCATTTGCTGTCACAGTAATAACCATTGCTTAATTATTTTGTATTGAATTGTTCAAATTATATTTATACATATGCCTATGTTTAATGATAACTATGTGAGTCTGTCTCTATACAAGTGACCCCTTTCACATAACCATAGTCATTTGTTAATATAAAATTATTGATTTTAGCAGCTTTAGTAAATCCAACGGGATACATAAACAGCCTCTGCTGACATCTAATATTTGCACAAACCTCCCTTAAATGCAAATGCAGTAAACACATCTTGCCAGCACTGTGCAAAAGCATTAATAAATCTAGCCCTGACTGACATTTCATAGTGTGCCAACCGTGTCTCCTGTGAATTATGTTCATACACAACTAATTTAAATCAGCAAACCATTTTGGAGGAAACAATGCCTGAATTGATTGCAGCTGGCGACGTTTGATGCATGTCATCCACATGTTTTTTGTCTATTTCAGCTGCTAACTGTCAAATAAAGTGCTCCAAAAAAGTAAAAATCAGCACTCACTTGAAGCAGTCAGCAGGCTATCCATACCTACATGGATAGATTACCAGCTGGGCACAGCAGGCAACTGACCACCAAGGGGGCTCTATAAATCCCTAGTTCACTGCATGTCAGTTGATAATTTGATTAGTACGTTAATCTAGCTGTGCATTGCTGTTACTGTTCACTTTTGTAAAACGTCACACTAGTACCTGCAAAAAGAACATTGCCAGTGAAACATTGCAACTAACATAATCTGCACGGTATTACATATAATATATTAGCCAATATGAATGAGTTATATATTTAATATAACAACCCGGTCTCACAGCAAGGCGTATAAATAGCACAACATACACGGACATTACGCGTCAATAGTACACATTTTAGTGTTTTTGTGTGTCATTTGAAAGCCATGCAAACTTCCACAGTTAGGTTTAGGCAAGGAAACCACTTAAATGGGTAAGGGAAAACATCCTGGTTGGGCTTTAAATAAGTGGGTAAACTAAGTAAAACATGTACGGAAAACACGTCACAAACGTCAACAAAAAAATGTGTCACGTGACAAAGTCAGTAACGTAACTTTCAAAACAAAAAAACACAACTCAACAATGGTCTCAAACACGATCTGTGTTTGTTTGACCCCTCCACCTCCCCACCCGCCCACTGTAAGTGGTCTTTCTCACTTTTTATTCTATGCCACTAGCTCTTACTATAGCATTTATACGCAGATGCGTTTACATTGCAGTCAGTTCAGGAGACATGTACAAAAGACACACAGAAATCCAGAAAGGCATACTTATTGCATGCTAAATGCCTTGTGCATTATCGTGGCATTTATACGCCTTTTTCGTGCAAATGGGCTGATAATCTATACGAGGTTGGGTTGCCTTTGTGCACAGGGTTCTGTCCCATTTCACTGACTGCTGCTGCCTCACTCCAAGATTGTTTTTGTTTTTGTGTGTCCTACATGTCCTCAGCCCGCTCAGTTCATCCAGTATGACTTTTTCTCTCTTCTTTGTTCCTTATATCCTGTCTATTTCATCTGTTACAAGTCTTTTTCATCAATGTGACCTGTCCTGACCTACTACATAGCCCCGTTGTATGATTGGCACTGGAATGCTTGGACTGACTCTTCACTTCATGGTGCTAGGCCCACAAGCTTTTGACTTATTGAAAACAAACACATCAAATACACTTTGTTTGGCTCCGGTTATGAATCAGTTGGACCAAGTTCAACAATAAAAATGTCTCCTGGATGCCAGATAGTTCATCAGTAAAACACTGATGTCTCGTCTGGTCCATCCTCGCGTCCAGCACTATTTGTTTGTGCTGAACACTGCACGCATACACTCACAGAATTTCCCTCTAAATTAAACATGAATTTTAAACTTCAAAGACGGGCTCCGTCATATCAAAGACAAACCGTTTTGTTGACTCTTTAATACCAGCCCGTTCGCACAAAAAGGAGTATAAATGCCACAATAATGTGCAGGGCGTTTAGCGTGCAATAAGTACGTCTTTCTTGATTTCTGCATTTCATTTGTACGCCATGTATCCTGTATTGACTGCAATGCAAACGCAACTGCGTATAAATGCTACGGTAAGAGTTAGTGATGTGGTATAAAAAGCGAGAAAGACCACTTATGGTGGGCTGGTGTGGAGGTGGATGGATCCAACAAACACAGGACTTTTAAACAGGAGACCTGTGTTTGAGACCGTTGTTGACCAGTATTTTGTTTTTTAAAGGTCTCATATTATGCTCATTTCCAGGTTCATAGATGTATTTTAATGTTGCACTAGAACATGTTTACATGCTGCAATGTTCAAAAAACCCTTTATTCTTCTCATACTGTCAGCCTGAATATGCCTG